>JADKLZ010026939.1:0-21359 GCA_021533235.1 Biomphalaria straminea | reverse complement strand
GTATTGTGCTAAGATGTAATAATTTTAATCAATTCTCAAAAAAAAAAACATCTGAAGACTCCTAAACACCAGATGTTGTAGATTACAACTACTTGAATTTATTTAATAATCTCCCAATCTAAACAAAGATGATATAAATTAAAAACAAGTTACAGCATCCTTCACCTATCCCTCTGTCTGCTGGATCTTTGGGGGCACCACATCAGATCTGTTGACCAACTTTCTCCATTCCTCTGTCTTTTGCATATCATAGCTTAAAATGTGTGTAGTAAAATTACTTTTTTGTTGCAGATTCATTGAAACAAAATATAGTTTATGCAGTGTCTGCTGCAGCAGGAGTGGGCTTGCTGGCCTACATTTTCTACAAACACAGAGGGTCATGTTGCAAAGGACGACCTATTAATCCATCCATCAGGAAAAATGAAAAGAAAGTCTCAGATGTATTAGATCTTGAGGAACTGATGAAGACTGTGCCACCAGGAGAGAAAGTCAGTTTATGTCGATGCTGGAAGTCTAAAAAGGTAAAATGTCAGATTGTTTTATGTTTCCGATGTTCTGTCAGAATTGAAGCTTGCATCCTAGCCCAAACTTTCTACAGGACTGCAGGGACTGGTGACAGGCCTGCTTCAGACCCAGGATCATCTAGACAAGTGCATATCACAGGATCAGGCAGATTGTTATATTTGAGTTTATTAATTTTACTCTTGCCACTTGATTTGTATAATACAGCTCTAGAACTGTAACTGCTGAAATGAGTATAGAGATTTTAATTTGATACCATAATATTTAAAATGGGAAAAGCTTAGGCATTGATTGAATAAGAATATTAAGTCTGCCTTGTCATGTGGTTTGGTTTTGGACTGTTTTTAAACCTGCCTGCTTCCATCCACTACCATCCCACAGGTGATTTTAAATTAAGATGTTATCTTCATTTCTCAAAGTACTTGTACCTCTAAAATTTATAAAACAAAACTTCTATGTAAACACTAACTTTTATTTCTCAAGTATGAAACTATTGTGGAACATCAAGTTCATTTTTTTTTTTCTTCCTTTTTATTCGATAACATTTGCATTTCATAGCTAATGAAGTCCTCATCATGGCTCTCAAGAGAAAATATTTTGACATTGCAAAACATGCCATGCCTTCTTACATTTTTGACATTTGAAGTATGGTTGTTTCAAAGCTTTGTCTTTTTTTTGTGTAATTCTGCAACTATAACTTTTTTGGCTCATGTTGAAAAACAAAATAATCAGTGAACATCATGAACTACAAGAATACTCTGTGCAGGTTTTGTGCCATTTTCAATAGCTATGGACAGCGATTTTCAAAGGGTGGAGGATTAGAAACATGGGGTCAAAAACGTCAATGTCAAAAAGAGAGTGAAGTGCAGTGGTGTAGCTAGGGTGGGGGAGGAGAATTTTAAAATCTCCCCGGGCCTCCACTTAAGGGAGGTGTCCAAATGAGTGTTTTTTACTATGAAAAATGAATATAACAAAAATGCAGGGGCCCCCAAACGATAGAAAATTCCTAGCTACGCCCCTGGTGAAGTATATTCTTGTAAAATATATCAGAGTAACTTAGGAAGTTGGTTCTAGTTCAACTAGGTAGAGAGATTTCTTGTAATATGATACTGGTGGATGACCATGAGATGTGAACAATAGCAACATAGGCTGTGTGCTGAAGAATGGTATGTTTTGTGCCTGAACCTTTTTTTTAATTTGAACAGGTGTACACTATTCAAGTGGACTAATAGACCAAAAATATATAGAAAGCCCTGATTTTATATTTAATTAGAATTTGAAGGGAGAGATTAAGACTAAGAAACATATTTGTCTTTTTTCTGTATAACCCAATACTTATAACTTTCCACAAATTTAAATTAATTAAAAATAGAGAAAAAAATGTTTCACAATTACATGAGTCTTAAAAATAAAGTGCACTTCTATGATTTAGCTCTCAATACCAACCCACATAATTAAAAAGTTTTTTGTTAATGGTAAGAAAAAGGTGTCATTCCTATACAGTTGAACTAATGGTCCTTTTGTTTGTATTACAGTGGCCATATTGTGATGGAGCCCACAAAGAACACAACCAAAGTACTGGAGATAATGTTGGGCCAGTTAACATTGTACGAAAGAAGGCTGACACTAGCTGACACAACTTGTGAACATTAGTTTTTTTTTCAAATGTTATAGTTGAGATTATACTTTATGTGGCATATCTAGTTACAATTAGTTGCAAAATAAAATATTTATTTAATTTTTCGAAAAAAATGTTCTTATAATATTATATTTATTATGATTTGTTTGACTACAGGAAACATATTTGAAAGCAATGGCAAGACTTTTGGGGGAGACTTCTGCCCAGTAGACCTTCTAGTTTTCTGACTTTGTCTTAAGTTTTCTTCAGAACTACCTATGTATTTATCATCCAAACTTCACAATATTGCAAGAGAAATTTATTTTAATGAAGAAACAGAACTGAAATACTCTTTACAAAATAAAACACTTTATACTTGGAAGCACGAAAATATTAAACATGCTCTACAAATACATAAGTTCATTAGTAGATTCACAAACAAACTTATTAGAAAACTAAGTGACCCCATAGGTCTTCATTTCTCCTAATGCTCAAACTTATTACCAATCTGCAGTGCCAGTTAATCAAATCAGATTGATTTAATTAGACTTTCTGATATTTAAAGAGGGCAATGTAATGATTTTAAACAATTTTACAAAAACTATATTGGATTATAGTGTACTATTAACATTGCTGACATCTGAATGTAGTGTGAGGAAAAAAAAAGAATGAGCACAATTATTAATTTTTTTTGTAAACAATGGTCAAGAACTTTATTCTAAGCATCTTCTATATGACGAATTCAAGGTTTTCAGTAATCTATCACTAGAAATGATTGGATGAAGTATTTCAAACTCCAAAACATTAACAACCGTACTGGAATTAAAATATATTATTGGTTATAAATAAAATCTCTTAGACATGATAAATAATTTACACCATTCTTTTAATTAGTAGATAGAATCAAGTTTATTTTGTTTAAAAACAGAATTTCAAGATTTAGTCTAGATTGTAGAACAAATAAATATATATGCCTGCAAGTTGTGGTTGAATTAACTTTCTGTATATACATCACATCTATGGGACTAATAAATAATGGGCCAAACATTTTTCTAAATAAATCATTTTGGGAAAAATAAATGTAAAATGACACAAAGGTGTGTAAAAAAAAAAAAAAAAAAAAGCTACAGGACTTTTCAGAATCTTGTGACTGCAAATGCCAAGACAAAGTATCCAAGGACATACACATCCTTAAAAATAAGTAGCATAATATATCTAATCTAGAAATCTAGTACACAATAAAATGACAGATTAATTGTATAACCAATATTTATTGCATAAATAACACATCAACTAAATTGGGATCAGGAACATAACCCTAAAAACATTACAAATACAAAATAATAGCAAAAAAAAAAAAATTGTTAACTGCACAGCGAGCATATAGGGTTAACAAAAAATTGGCAGTATACAGTACGATTCTAAGGCACTAAAGTCTTTAAAAAAAAAAAGATATAATGAATATATCCATTGTGTAGATCTAGCAGGAATGTGCCGCCAATTGAATCAAATCATCACAAAAAACTGATATGTTCAAGTTTACTTCTATCATTTCATTTTGCATTATGATTCTCACAAAACATGACCAAATATTTCTGACGCATGATTTATTTAAAATTGCTTTGACCAATAAGAAAGTACACACATTTAAAATCTAAAAAAAAAAAAAAAAAGAATTAGTTTGCTAAACAAAAAACACAAAAAAAACAACAAATCAGTTGGTTCTACTTTTATGACTTGCTCTTCCTCTTCAGACACACTGGTCCAACATTGTCCCCAGTTTTCTTGTTGTGAGCGTTGTGAGAACCATCACAAAGAGGGAACTGAAATAAAAACACAATGTTTTTATGTAGAAAAATAAAACAACTAGTAGCAATGTTTTGATCCTTTTCAGTAATTAATTTTTAAATTTGTATAAGTCATATACCAGGCCTGAAGGTTGTCATGGAATGGCTGACAGAATTACCACGTGACCAGGCTGCCACATGAGGCTGGTGAAATATCTTATTTCTTAGATTCCCCAAGAGCCTTGATTGAAACTATGTTCAAGTGCTAATACCAGCTTAAAACTCACTCATTTCTTAAGTAAACAGAATTATACCGAAGGTTCTATATACATATATAGGAAATAAAAAGAATTGAAACTCAATTCTAGCTGTACTGATTTTTCATTGGCACTTAATTATTACATCTATCATAATTAAACCACATGTTAAGCCATTCAAAATACTACTCCTCTGTAGTATTTAGACTGAATTGGATTTACATGAAAAAATTCTATAAATTGTAAAAAATCAAGAAAGATAGTAACCAAATAATGTCACCAATATTTTGGTTGATTTAGACCCTAAGAAATCTAAATTGTATTAAAAATGTTTTACTTCCATGTTATTAGATAGGAACCAGCCAAGAATGTCAACTACTTAGCTGAGTTTTAAGTCACTCATAAACATGCATGACTAGATTGACACATGAAATGTGTAGGATGAAATAATCTTCATTCTTGAAGTAACTTCCGTAATCTACAAGATGAGACATGTCGTAAGAGCCTCACTGATACAAAAATCTTCAACTTGAGTAAATCTAGAAGTAGATCGTCATCCCAACAGCAATGTATGCATGAGAGACATGGAAGTCATCTGCCAAAATGGAGAAAAGACTAATTGGCTTTAACGGATTTTAGGATATCTGGTCTAAAACAAGCAAATCCTATCCCAAACTGGGATTTTACCACTTAATGAGGTTGTGACAGAGTATCACATGAGGTTTGCAGGATGTGTTCTCCGACAAATGGAATTGTGCACAACAAGAGTTGGATAACATGGAGGCCAATATGAAAAAAAAAAGGCGCAAACAGTGACCTGCATAGCTTGGCACCACACTATGATGAAGGACCCCAGAGCACTGGTAACTATGTGAGATGAGGCTTCAGACATTGCCACTGACTGATATTTATGGAAACAGCTTGCCATCCAATGCGCACACAATGAGGGAGGATGTAAATCTAAGTGGTAGAAAGATCTAGTCAGAAAAGGGGGAGACGTCGCTCTGAGGAACTTAGGGGACAGTTAGGTTTAGGGACTGGTCTGATTAACATAATTTAAAAAGATTTTTCGCTTAAAATTATTTGGAATTTAACAATAAATACAAATTTTACTTTTATATATATATCGATATATACATATACATGGCTCACAAATTCTAAATTCTTTATTTGGTCGTGTTAATATGGACACAAAGAGAGTAGAACATTTAACAAAATTTAAAACACTGTCTACCTTCTTTGATCTCCAGCAGCGACAGAATGCAATGCTGTCACCAATGTCTTCAATGTCCATAGAGTTGACAACTTTCTCCTCTTTCTTTTCTATAGATAGATTGATGACGGCATCTTTGGAGCGACATACTGCATTCCAAACAACATAGATGCCCAAGGCAATGGTTGTGATCACTGGAATGTAGCTGACATCTCGACCTTGTTAAAAAAAATGGGGATAAAAAATATTGGCATCTTAATATTATAGGTCATTACAAATTAACAAAATCTCAAATGTCAAAATTAGTACATGTTTACGATCTTCCATCAGTATTAAAGAAAATTACATTCTACCCTAATTCTCTAACAGGACTGCAGGGGAATATGTTGGGCATAAGAAATATGTATTGTTTTGTGATTAAAGTAGATTCTAAAATGACTAGCTAGAGTCTAGATTAGAGTTATTTTTAAATTATTATCTTATCTTATTGTTAATAAAATACAGTTGTTACTTCAAAAAAAGAAGATGATTAGTCTATGTTTAGATCAGAATCATTAAATAGACTATTAGATTCCGTATAAATCAAGTGTATCTAGTTTTCTGGATTCTCAGACCATATATAATATATATATATATATATATATATTAGTAAAGCGCGAAGTTCGAACACATTAAGCTCGCTGGTAGCAATTTTCAAGTTTGGATTTTTATGGCACCATAATTGTCTGACCTATGAAAAAACTGATGGCATCTCTGAATTCCTTGTCCTTTTATCTGTAAAAATAAACCTGATTTAATGTATTGCTAGGCTTAGTTAAAATTAAATATTACATGAGGTCAAAGAGGTGTAGGGTGGGTATCGCCAAGTGTACTTTTCCTCAATCGGATTTTCCCCAGTTAGTAAGCTCGAACGGGTTGATGGAAGACTCAAGCAGATCAAAGAAAATATATTTAAAACATGTTTTAATATTTAATTTTTCACAAAGAAGTCATTTTCTTTTTACTCTAGCGTAAGAACACCATCCATTGCCACATTTTCCTCGCTCCACAACTTCAAATAATCTCTTTTAGCTGATGTGTCATTACACTTAAAAATAGCCTCAAGCCCATTACCCAGTTCCTTTACTGTGAAAAATAATAATTCCACACCTCTTGAGTTTGACCTCACCATGAACTTAGCCTTTACAAGGAAAAGAAAATAGTATGTGTCAGAAGTAAAGAAAAAAGGTGCATGCACAGTAGCAATATAGTAGTAATTCGTTAAACATTCAAATAAAAAAGTTTTAGCAATAAAAAGTGACCCTTTTGAACGTCTATACAAATCGGGGCTGTTTGAGCTTCGCTCTTTACTCTGTCTCTATAGACCAAGTAGATAATTTTATCAATCAAGTATCATACTCATACATACTGTAACATAGTATTATGATATAAATATAACCTAATAATTTAAATATAGTTATAGATACTCTACTGCCAGATTCTAATAGATCTAGTTTTCTAAACGATCAATTCAACTAATACTCTATTAGACTTTAGACCAGTGTTCTTCAACGGGGGCGATATCGCCCCCTTGGGGGCGTTTTCGAGATTTTGGGGGGCGCTGGGAGCCAAAGGGGCGGTAGGGGGGCGCTGGGCACAAAAAGAGGCGGTAAGGGGGCGCTGAGTATAAAGAGGGAAAGAAGAAACTAAAGGTGCACTGAAACAAAACAAATAAAACAATTCTTGAAAATTAAAGCTAGCGAACTAAATATACACAAAGTATAGGCCTAATTAGCTTGCTTCTGATTTAACTTTAGAATCTAAGTTTGGGAATCCCATTTTCTATTTTAAAATTATTACTCTTCTGCTGAAATGGAAGGGTATCTAGTTTACTTAGATCTTGAGCGCATAAACGTTCATGATTTGTTAAACAAAGTGGATAATATGTCTTTTAGATTCAAGTCTCTTATAACAACATATGTTAATGTTTGATATGTAAATGTTAATTAAGAAAAACGTTAAAGCTAATATTCAAATAGAATAATTTAATCTTTTTTTTCAACAAAAACATTGACTAAGTGTTATGAAATGGAATATTGCAAAGAGTTTTAGTGAATTGCCACTAGATAAAAAAATAAACAAATAATGAAAAAGATTGTTGTCAGAGGCGGCCTTACCAGTGCGTGGGGCCCTAGGCGAATGTCAAATGCGGGGCCCTGCGCTGGAAGGGTAGACTAGATATTGTGGATATATCGTAACATGTAAAGCTAACAGGATCGTTCGCCACTCACTCTGAAGTCCTTTTTAAATACTAAACATACCACCTTACGTAAGTACTGTACTATTGACCTTTAAACTACATAAACTGGAAATTTTCTCCAGCTTAACTTCTGAATCTAATAACTCCACAAAATGCTATGTAAACGGCATCTTTGTGGCTTACATCAATCGTGCAATCAAGGATGATGGGAAAATAAACCATCAGGTCCATAATCTCGTTTTGAATCCTATATCTGAGGTACTGGACATGAGCCTCGGCGTTTTAATTCGTCGAAGTTCTTATATGGTTAGGTCAATTTTGTCAAGCATCTCAACCAAGCCTCAAAACTGGTTGTTGTTTGGTACATAAAGATTCTCTGTTTTTTATTGTTTTTGTTTTTTGTCATTTTCTTATGCCTAGGTGAACTGTTTAATAGTGATAGCCGCTTAGAATGTACAGGTCATAAGATGATGTCTTAATCGAAACTGAACAGTATTTCGAAAACAAAAATGTCATGTTAATACCTTAAAAAGTAATTGGCATCATAAAAATGCCCAGTAATATTGAGCTACATGTTGTAGTTTATGAGAAATTTTCTGGTTTTCGACCACCTGCGGACAATGGTTATGCTTGCCCTGAGTGTGGCACAATATGTAGAACACAGTTAGGGCTGTGCAGCTATGGGAAATACTGCATTCATCACTGATCTTCAGACTCGAAGATAAGTCTTATATAAATCTATTTAAAGAGTTTTACATCTCACGTAACTTGTTTGTTAAAAAATGAATTACTGCCTAAAGACACCGACATCTGCAATTCACATAACAATGCGCTATGAAGAAATTACGATTCGCTTCTAGGATGTAAATAAATAAATTAAAAAAAAATTAAATATAAATAACAATTATTAAACATCTGTTACCGATGTTCAAATTGTGTTGCAGGTGTGCCTCAAAACTCAAATTCAAATATAGGTTTACAAAAATTATGTCTTCAGTAAAAAGAATGCTAACATAGGATGCACAACAGAGATGTGGCTGCATTTGAATGTTTCAGTAAAATCCCAAAACTTTGGTTGAAAATGGAATTATGTTTTAGCTTTTCCATCAACATACATGGTTAACCTAGATTTAGTGCATAACAAACTTAATGAATAAGCAAAGAAATAGGCTGGATATAGCCACTAGATGAGACCTTCACCTTGCTTTGACTAATTTAAAGCTTGAAATTTCTAATATTGTCAGACTGCAGCAGGCACGGGGTTTCCATTAGCTTAATTTCACTTTGTAGGAAGTTCAGCAATAATAATGTTTAATTAAAAATATAAACACATTTACAATTAAACCGAAAAAAAGTAGGCCCTAATATTCAACAATTTAAAAGGAGACTATTCTTAGGATTTGAAAGAAAGTCATGACAATGACATTAATTTTTGTATGTAATCAATGCAAATTATTTAACATAATTTTGTTATAATGATAATATTGGCAATGCCTTCGATTCCGAAGATTAAGACTAAGTGCAGTGTTTCACATTACTACGCAAACCTAGTTGCGACTTGCATAATATTTCGAATTTCGTCTGCTAGCGGTCAATTTAAGTTTTCTTTCCATCTTTTGCACCTGTCTTCAATAATGACGATTCTTTAAGTCTCAAATGTTTGTCCCGCAGATGTTGTGACAACTCTCCAGCTGCCTCTTTCAGAGGACATCTGCTGCTAGGGAAGGCTGTTAGGTACTTTCCTGTATGCCAGTGAGGGTGAAATGGCGCCTGAGTGGATCTTTATAGCGCTAACGAGGTGGGCACCTCTGTAACTCCTCCTACTCTAAGCTTGCCAAAGAAGATCGCCTTTGGCATGCGGTCGTCTCCCGTGCAGGATACGTATTATTGATTGCATAAAAATTAATAAATTGATGATATTTTGTTCATATTTGCCTTCTCACGATTCACGTATTTCTCTTAGAGGGGGGCGCTGGCGGAATTTTTTATTGAAAAAAATACGAAAAGGGGGCGGTAGGCCAAAAAAGGTTGAAGACCACTGCTTTAGACAGTCACTCTAAATTCACCAATTGTAAATAAACAAATTTAGCCCCGTCATAAGATTGATAAAATAATGAAAATTATGTATCACGTGACAAACTATTGCATAATTTGTATAGAACATAGTCATAATATAGAAAATTTTATGTTGTTTGTTTATGTTTGGTGAATGAGGTTCATTGAAGATCTATAACTAAAATAAAACTATAGATTGATCTAATAATAAATAATACAAGATTTATATTTAGAATATTTAATTATTTAGAAATTAGATGATACTACTATTACTAGATCTAGATTTTAATAGAATTATAGATCTATATTTTATTTTTAAATAAATTAATTTCATAACCATAATGATATCATAATCATTCTACAAAAGTACAATAGTAACAATTCTTTCTATTTCTAGCCAGGCATTCTAAATAATTTTAAAATTAATTAATAAAATCATACATTATTATATGATTATTATTAATATTAATTATTTAGATCTATGGGACTATGTCATATAGTCTATGATTATAATAAAAATATTAATTATTTGATTATTGATAGATTAAATTTTTAAGTCTAAGACACTAAGAGTCAGAGGCTATTCTAATTCCTTCTAGACTCTTAACTAGATCTAGATAATAAGGCAGGTAAATGGACATTTTTTTTATTGAATTGCTTTTCTACTGAGGTTAGATTTCTTAAAATTAACCTGCAATTTCTAGACCCATTTCCAAAATCAGTCAGATAAGATTAGAATAACAAATTGGAGAAAGTATATCTAAAGGTGACAGAAAACAGCAGGGCCAGATTTTTGTTTGTTTGGTTTCGTTTTTGCTTAGTGGCTCTTAAGCACAAACTTTGGTTAAATCATGGAACTATGGTTAAATTCATTTTCAAAATTTCAAATAAATAGATCTATATAGATCTCTAAATCTAATATATAAAAACATTTAAGAAAAAAAATATTTTAAGCCATCTTACATCTTCATTTATTTAGTATAAAATATTACCCAAAGTTTATGCCTTTGTTAAAAAAAAAAAGTTAAAAACTTTTTTATATTACTTTGTCGTTTTAGCTCTCGTGTTTAAGTTTGTAACGCACAGCCAGTAGCGGTCTTAGGGGGTGGCAAGTGGGGCAACCGCCCCAAGCCCCGCGCCTGAGGGGGCCCCGTGATCGGAGATTTTAATTGTCACCAACTTCGAAAACCAAGTTGTCATAAACTAGGACTTGTTACTCAATATTTTCCTAGTAGCTTTTATGATACCAATTGTCATTTAAGCTCTCAGCATATATTTTTACTTTCGAATTATCGTTTAATTTCGGTAAAGACAGCATCTAATGAACTGCTTTTCTAAGAGGCTATCATCGTTTAACAGGTCACAATAAAAACAAGTAGGTGGAATCTACCAATCTCAATCGTATATTTCGTATTTAAACATCGACGTTCAAACAGATTTTATTAAGAAAATGCATATTGTTACGGTTTGAACTACTCTTGAATCATGAAAATCTTATATGAAAGAGTGACTTATAACATTTTTAGTATCATACATATATGCAGCTTTTGAAAAATTGATTTAAAAATGAAAACTAATAAACAAATATACAGTGTTTTCTTGACTGTCACTGTTGATACCATTCCAAGACTTTTATCGTGGTTCAATGATGAATGATTACCACTTTGTCATCTAGGGGGCTGAGGGCTTTGCACTGGAGTTTTATGCCTCCTCATGTGGCTGGTGAGACCTATGTGAGAACGGAATGTCCAGCTGCACACTGGGCAGGTTATTCCAGCTGAAGCTAGTGTCATTAGCCTTGCTTTTCTTCTCTGGCTTTTTTCTTCTGTCAGCGTTGTTCTTTTTTCCTCAGCAATCTGTGCGACAGTTTTCACAGCGCGACGCCATGATGCTCTGTCATTTGCCTTTGTAACCCAGGTGGCTGGGCCTATGCTGAACGCCTTCAGTGAAGCTTTGAGGGTGTCCCTGAAGCGCTTTCTTTGACCACCTTGTGAGCGATTTACTTCGCTTAGTTGGCCATACAGGAGTCGTTTAGGGATGCGGCGGTCTTCTATTTTAAAGACGCGTCCTACTCATCGCAGCTGGAACTGCATCAGGATTGTGTGGATGCTTAGCAGACCCTCTCTTTAGATATAAACAGTATCACAAAACATCCCCAAACACTTAAAACCTCTAGATAACCATTTACCATTTCATTAATAACTTTCACATGATGTTCCTTTTAAAAACTCATTAAAAAGGGTTGAGGGTGTATGATAAGGTTTCCTTATTTGGTACTGTAACCTAGCCTGTAATGAACCAGTTGATGTGCTTGAACTGTTATTTCGGCCAATCAGCTACCAGAGAGTTTGGCATTGACGTATTAAGTTGTTTTGCTTTCAAAAGACTACTTTTGCTTAGACATCGTGCAGGAGTGGGAAAACCATTGTAATTGGGATAAAAAGTAAACAAAACGCGGGAGTATTTTTTTTCCAATTAATTTATTTGAAAATCAGTGGTACAGCCCTTCCGCAAAAGTGTATGGACCCTTGTAGCTCTCAGAGGAGACATAATATTAGTAGTGCGCGAGTGATTTCCAAGGCCCACAGCTTAGAGGCGGACATACTGTTTTGTTATTGCTACATCGTTAGAGAAGATGAGCCAGTTAGCGTGATGAGTTAGTTTACCGTTATATATATATATATATAGTCCACATTTACGGCTAAGGGCCCCGCACTTGACGTTCGCGCAGGGCCCCGCGCACAGCTAGGGCCGCACTTGCGCACAGCGCCTTAATTAAGCCTAAATTTTGTTTGTTAACGGTGCTCTATACATTAAAATATTCTTATTACATTTGTATTTAATAATTTAATTTTGATATTCATTTATAGATGTAATTGTTGCATTTGGCGCAAAGGACGCCATAGCAGTGCGCGAGGCCCTGGACGAGTTTCATATAGGCCTGAAGCTTATAATAGGCTATACACTCTAGAATTCTAAATGAATAAAGTGGAGATATGGATTCCATTAGAGTCTTGTAAAGAGAAAAGATCAATTACTAGTTCGTCTACTTGACGTATAGTCGTATACCATAATTTTGGCACTCCATCAGAGTCCATCTGTGTCTTATAAAAAAAAAAAAAAAACTTGACGGTTTTAAATCATGATTGAAATAAAAGCCATCGCGTGACTGCGTGGAATATGATGCTTAATTAATCATTATTAGGCTAATAAAGAAACTTACATTTAATTTTCATTAAAAAAAATTATTCATTACACAAATTCAGCGTTTCTGACATAATAAAAAAAAATCAAGCCTCCAATTGATTGAAAACTAGAATCTACTTCTGGTCTATTTATATTCAAATATTAGCCAGATATTATCCGCGGCCCACGGGTATTAATTTTCGTATCACTGATATAGTGTATTAGAAACAATGAAAACAAATAATAATGTTATAAGTGAAGCGAATGCATGAATATAAAGATATTATGAATGGAGCTAAAAAAAAAAAAGCTAATGGACCTAATTAAGACTTTCTGTTCGGCGCATGCATGACCATTCTAAGTGCGCGACGTCTAGCTATTGGGCTGAGTCGCAGCTATATAGGCTATACTATAGCTACTTTTCGCAAAGATATTTTTATACTTTAACAGATGAACATATTAAATAAAGACCATTCATTTCATATTTTAATCCAATTAACCTTCAAATTGTTTGAAATGCTGCATTAAATTTATAATACATAGGCCTACATACGCCTTTTGTTCTGATTTATTATTAAATATATTAATTCTAATAAAAAGCAAAACCGCCAATAAATGAACAAGTATTAAGATTTGGATAGAGAATCTATGCCTATATTGATACGAAATTTCTCTTCTGATTAAAGTTTTGTTTTTCTTTCTCTTTCTTCCTATCAGCAGCGTAGAATTATAGAGACACATTTCTTATTCCATAAGCTAAGGCAAATTCCTAAAAGTGCTCCTTCTTCTCTAGTGCCAGTAGAAAATATGGAAGGGGTTGCTTGAATCAGACAGGAAAACCAAAGACTTAGCAAAGTTTAAGTCACCGACTTACAAGCATGACTACATTGACACATTATATCTTTTTTAAAGTAACGTGGAAAACGTGGTCGAGAGGATAAGTGCGGCTTGAGCTTGGCTTGCTTGGCTACCTAGAAGGGGGCTCGAGGCTCGACACCCGACTCGGGCAGAGTTATGTTTACTGAGCGCCCAAAGGCAGCACGGGAAACCAACTCCTAGATACCCCCTCCCCCCCCCCAACTGGTCCACAAATGAGATTGGACCAAAGCGCTCTGAGCATGCTATAAGCATGAAAGTAGCGCTATATAAAAGCTATAATAATAATGTCTGTAGTTTATAAGATAAGATATAATGTACCAGGTACTGTGTGAAATAATAAACTGATTTGAATCACCTATGTTATCATGTAATGTCTTGACCTTAAAAAAAAACTGAGTTAAATAAACAGGCCCCACAGCTTGAGAAAGATAAAAAATGCTGTCAAATAATCATTAGGCCTACCTATTTCATGGGTGTTTCCTGCACCCACCTATACTATTTTACTTGCAAAGTTGGCAAGGGAGTGAAGAAAAAAAGTCAACATCTAAATTGAAAATTTCTTAAGTTATTTCCCCTGTCTCAACAATGCGTGTTCGTGATAATTATGTAACGAAATATGGTGCAAAGCCCCGCCGACAAACACTATTTCCGGTATTAAAAGCCAACAAAATACATATTCTTAGGTATCTACATGCATTATCCTGCTATTAAAAAGTTTTATTTCAAAAACCTAATGTGCTATTCCTATTAACTTAGATTCTCCCGCGCCGTTCGGCGCATTGGGCGGAAAGCTGTTTCCACAAAAATGTATCAGTGGCAATGTCTAAAGCCTCTTCCCACCTGCTCAGAGGACCTTCATGAAACTGTGGTGTGAAGTAGTACTAGGATGTCCCTGTTTGCGCCTTCTTCGTATTGGCATCCATGTCATCTCAACTCTTTGTATGCGTAATTCATTTTGTCGGAGAAAATGTCCCGAAAACCTCATGCGACACTTTGTCACAACCTTACTAAGGTGTCTACTCCCAGTTCGGCATAGGATTTCCTTGATTGAGACCCGATCTCTATAACTGAATTCTAAAATTTGTCTTAACTATCTTTGTTGAGCCTAATTTATTAATTTTGACGGACTATTCACAGTGGAAATTTGTAACATCTCTTGGCTACGCTCTTAGAATTATGTTACTGTAGTTTGCTTTAGATTTTATATCGAAAAGTAAAGTTTTAATGAAGAGGTATTTTTTTAGCTTCAAACCTCGCTAAAGGGTGTTTTTTTTTTTAACTCAAACCCCTTTGGCTACTCTCATAGAATTTTGAGTGTGTACTTTTTGAGTGTGTACTTTTTGAGTGTGTGCTTTTTTATACTGAAGAGTGGGGAGAGGAGTTATCGTACATTTCGGAGGGGGTTTTAAAATCTAAATCTTCCTTAGCTATGCTCTTGGAATTCGGGGGGTAGTCGTTAGCATTATTTTTTTTATAGAAAAGAGAGGTTTAACTGCAAAACCCCCTGGTAGGGGTTTTATACTTAAAATCCCTTTGCTGCGCTGGGGCAAGTGATGGTTTAGTATTAAAATGTTACTTAAAATAAACAAAATCAAAGCAAGAAATCAGTCACTTAATAAAAAACCCCTGGCTACGCCCATGATATATATATATATAATATATATATATATATATATATATATATATATATATATATATATGCCTATATATTAGGGGTGTACCGGATAGTACTTTTTGATATCCGGCCGGAGCCGGATATGACCGGATAATAAAATTTGATATTCGGCCGGAGCCGAATACCTAAGTATCTTGTAAATAACTTGTATTGCTGAACATTTTACTAAACTGTTATATAACATACCTATATTTGTTGGTATTATTTTTTGGCTTGTATGGTGGTTGAATATATGGGTTCAAGAATTTCGACCAGCAATAGGTCATCAGACATTTTAAATCCAAAGACTGTTTCTGGTTCTGGCTTCAAGAACTTAATACTGATAGCTGTTAGTTAATAGTTGCAATCTGAAGCGTAGTAGGTCATATATTTATTAATCCATTTGCAGCAAAAGATATTTTATTGACAGCAAGAACATCCATCACACCTTCATATAGCCTGAACCTTAAAGGTTGCGATGCGTAGATTTAATTGATATCTGATGTTTAGATCTACTGATAAATAGATCAAAGACTTGTCAAAGAGCATTAGAAACACCAACTATAGACGAAAAAAAAAACGCATCCACGCCCTACCTACCAAAAAAAAAATCAACAACATAAATAGACTCTTAACTGATTGTAACAACCTGGTCAGATAGACATAGTGAGCCTACACATGTTGTCCTAGTGTAGTGTGTATAGATGATTCTGTTGACCTTCGCGCGTTTTTTTTCCTTTGGGCATACGCAATAGTGTTTAGTGTGCAGGAAAAAAAAAAGATGGCACATTGGCATGGTCAGTCAAGCAAATAGATAGGCTAAATTATCCGTACACTAGTTACAGAGGTCAAGTGTTTCTTAACATTCCAGCATATTATGGTGCTTTAGATCAAGTTATTTTCTGCGATCAATTTATTTTCTGCGATGTTAAGGTTGCTGTGACGTTTTCCTTTATATATTAAGTCAATAGATTTAAGCAATGAAATTAGCTTTCTTTCTAAAGGTTTTAATACAAGAGAAAAACTACATACACCCATACATGCACATATTTGTTTTATGTTATTGAGCAACGAACATGTATTCAGCGCCCTAATCAACATTTCTCTCAATGTAAACAAACTTAGTGTCATCATTTGTTGACCTATAGACAGTGTCAATATGTCTTAACAATTTGCTTTAATCCATTCTGGCTTAAGAATGGTCAATGTCTATCAATACATTGTCATGGGTTAAACAAATAAGAAGTTAAGGGTGTTGAGTCTCTTGAGCCCTCCCTTTAAAGATACCACTGGTCAGTGTGTTTGGCTTGTAGTCCAGCCTCCTAATTGAGACTTAACTCAAAGTAAACAAACTTATTACCAGGCCAATAGGTGTGGCTTGTGGTCCAGACCCTTTGATTGACAATCTCATAATAAACAAACCCAAACCAGATTAACCTTATAGAGAGATGGCTTGTAGTCCCACCCCCTAATAAAAATTCTTCTCCAAGTAAACAAACTTAGTTCTCTTTTAAGATAGACCTCTAGACAGTGTCAACACGTTGACATCTGTCTTGATGTGTTGATCTGTCTATCTGTGATCTCAATGTTATGGACCAAACAAACAAAAGGAGGTGGGGTTTGCTCATCTCTACCTCTACAGATATACCCGCACATCTAGACACTTAGCGTAACGTAGTTAAGGAATATTACATGTTTACTAGAACACTGAAAGGTCAAAAGAAGCTTTTAAAATGTGCCAGACATCGCTGCTACGTATGCAATGCGAATTTACAATGTATGTTTATATTTCTATTTAAATCAACACGCTTTGTCTTTCTAATAAAAATATTTGGTGCATAGTCATAGTTTATTGTTTTAAAAACAAATTCTTTTATTTGAAACAAAAAAAAAGTTAATGTATTTCAGAACTGACATTATTGAATCATGTCCACTTTATGAATATTTGTATATTTTCATCAACATGGAGATTTAGTTTAAACTTCTTGTTGGACATAGTTAATCAGCGTCGACAACCTTTATATTGTTTGTCTTTCGCCTGTGTTGTTTCGATATTAAGTGTTACCTCCGTTTGGCGTATTTCCACACGTAGCGCGCGGAGGCGCCTAACAATATGAAAAGAAATACAGGTTCTACGCTGTAATTTTTGCTATCCGGTTTACTATCCGGTAGTGATATTCGACCGGAGCCGGATATTGCCGGATAGTGAAAAAGTGCCGAATATTCGGCCGGAGCCGGAGCGACTATCCGGTACACCCCTAATATATATATATATATATATATATATATATATTGGACACTGTACATTGGACGCTGACTGCAGAGCTAGAGAGGAGGATCCTAGCAATGGAAATGAGATGCTACAGAAGGATCCTAGGCATCACATATAAAGACCGCATCACAAATCAAGAGATTAGAGACAGGGTTACGGCAGCGATCGGACCCCATGATGACCTGCTAAATACTGTGAAGAAACGAAAGCTCAAAATGTATGGCCATGTAACAAGATCTTCGGGACTCGCAAAGACCTTCCTCCAGGGAACAGTACCAGGAAAAAGAAAAAGAGGCAGACAGAGAAAGCGGTGGGAAGACAACATCAAAGAATGGACAGGCCTACCATTGAACGAGGTTTTAATCAGGGCAAAGGATAGAGAGGAATGGAGAAAGATGGTCCACAAGTCTTGCTTGGTGCCCCAACGGTCCACCAGACTAAGGGATAGGTAACAGGTAACATTGGACATAGGTTATTACTAGCTTCTCGTGCTATGACCTCCATTTAGGACCTACAAAACGAATAAATGCCATCAAGCAAAGCTACGAAGAAATTAGTTTCGAAGCGCATACTCAGTCACATTTTTCTTGTTATCAGAGAGTTATCTTACTTTAAACTTTTGTTTGCTCTCTTTAAAAAAAAATGGTTTCACTTCATACACCAAAGAGCACTTTATTTAAATCATACCGTGCCTGTCACTGTTGCTACCAGTAGTGCCAGGATTTTATCTTGAGTTAGAGAAGGTATAGGCCCTATTGTTTTTTTGTTTTTTTTTTGTTTGTCTAGTGTCAAAAAGTCAACTTTGGTTGCTGGAAAGATTATTTAAAATAGAAATGATTTGACTACTTTCAGACATCGAGTAAAGTGTTTGAAACAGGAATTCTAGTTTTGTTATTTATATGTGGAGGCTTGGTGGCTGAGTGGTAAAGCGCTTGGCTTCCAAACCGGGAGTCCCGGGTTCGAATCTTGGATTTTTTATTTTCGGGATCTTTGGGCGCCTTTGGATCCACCGAATTTTAATGGGTACCTGAGATTAGTTGGGTAAAAAGTAAAAGGTTATGGAAAAAAGGTAAAAGGTAAAAGGATGGATGCCTGGTCGAGCGGTTTGCACGCTGGACTGTCGTATCGATTTACCGATGGTCCTGGGTTCAAACCCTGCCCGCTCCCATCCCCCGTCGTCCTGCGGGAGGTTTGGACTAGGAAATAACTATCTTCAACTCTGAAGGAATTTCCGAAACATGTAAAACATTTTACAAAACAAGGTTAGGTCGTTGTGGCGAAGTTGTGTTAGCCACATGACACCCTGCTCTTTAACCGTTGGCCACAGAAACATCTGCCCTATAGATAGCAAGATCTGAAAGGAGAAATTGGTTATTATATATTGTTGTAGCTCCGGTCCAGCTCAACATCTGATGGTGCGGATCAGAGTGCCACTGAACACAAGTGTGGAAGACATGTTTAGACTAGGAAGAACATAGACATAAATAAATATTTATTTAAATAAATGAATAAATAAATTTACATAGGTCCTGCCAATATTTGTTTGCGCACTGTCTTGCTATTCGTTGGGCATCGTTTCGAGTAGATCTGAGCACTTGCAAGTTGCCAGGGGTGGGCTCCTTCTTGTATTTTAGCATGGCTGCTCTCTTGTTTCTGGTGGCAGTTTCCATTTCTTGCAGACTTGCTTCAAACCAGTCTTCATTTTTTCTTTGTTTTGTTGCCAAAGACCAGTGATGATGTTTGGTACAGAGTATCGCGTATGAGCGTCCAGGTTTTTTCTACCTCAGTCACTGAAAAGTTTTTGAAAGCTTCCTCTAATTTCTTTGTGAAGTCGATCAGCATTCTTTGTGTTTGCAGTATTCAGGCGGGCTGTACTTTTTTCCTGTGATGAGTGAATCTTAGTAGGCCGTAGCCTTGTCCAGCAGGACACTAAAGTGTGATCAGTATCACAGTCCGCACTTTGAAGGCTACGTGTCAGCAGTATGTTCCCAATGTCTCTTTTCCGTGTCAGTATCATATCCAGCTGGGGCCAGTGTTCAGATGGAAGAATCCCGAAAGATATCCTATACGCTGAGCTAGCAGAGGGAGCCAGACCCAAGGGCCGCCCAAGATTAACTTACAGACATGTCTGCAAGCGAGACATGAAGGCAACGGGCATCGACCAAAGCAAGTGGGAGGAGATAGCCCAAGACCGAACAGCATGGAGACAGACTGTGCGTGCTGGTACGAACTTTGCTGAATGCAAAAGAAATGAAGCTGCATCTGCCAAGAGAATGAAAAAGAAAGCTGCCCTGCTGTCAGCTAGCCCTAAAACTGAGGAATATAAATGCACGAACTGTGGCAAACTATGCCGATCCAGAATTGGCTTGATCAGCCACTCCAGATTCTGCCCCGTCTCAAGACTTAACCAAAGCCAGTGACTCATCTCGGCGCATCCATTGTCTTCCGAGACAGAAGGAGCCATATTATATTATAATAAATTCATCTTTTGCTATTGCTCATCTTTTGGTTGAGTGCCTACCCTAGACTAGAGTTACTACCCTAATAATGATCATATCACAAACTCGAATCCTAAATCAATATGATGCTTGTAACCTACCTATAAGAATTATGTTACGATTGAACACTTCACAAATTAGTTCTGCTGTTAATGGCATGACACAAGTTTGTACACGTTATTTCTCCCACACCCAATCTCGGATGAAGTCGAAATTTCTCACAATTATTTCTTTGACCTGAAAACACAAGAATCAATTTAAAAAAAAGTTAATTAACTATTGGTAATTTAATTATTTTTTTGGTATCAAACGAGGGAAAGAAATTGAGCCTGACAGATATGGTGGTCTAAGTTTGAGAAATGTAATTTGGTCGTATCGTTTGAAACTAACAATACATAGCTTTGAAACCTTCTTTTTACAGAAGCACTTGGCTGTCACAGTGGTTAGTGAAGATTCAGGTTAAGAAGGTGTAATTCCTCGAGTTCGAATTGAAGTCGTACTTTTTCTATAATAAAATACATTTTTTTTAAAGTGATCACAGTAACATTCCCACAGATGCTCCCTTCCCTAAAATAAAAAACACAAAAAAAAAAAACAAAACAAATGAATTCTAACCCACGCCCTCTCGATAAATTAATAAACAGACTTAGACTTGTATTATACATTCGCACTCATTACGCACACACTACACACCCGTTGATTTATTCCCATCCTTTTTTTTTTTTAAATGGGGAGCGCTGTAGCGTCCACAGTGCGGGGCGGAGCCCCGCCGCCAAGCACTATTTCCGGTATTAATAGCTAACAAAATGCATATTCTGAGGTATCTACAGTGCATTATCCTGCTATGAGTATTAAAAAGTTTTTTTTTAAAACCTTACGAACTATTTTACTGACTTAGATTCTCCCGCGTCGTTTGGCGCATTGGGCGGCAAGCTGCTTCAACAAAAATCTGTCACTGGCAATATCTGAAGCCTCTTCCCACCTGCTCTGACAGACAGAGAGAGAGAAAAGAGAAAGAGAAAGAGGTAAAAAAAAGTGAGAGAGAAGGAGAAAGAAATATATAAAAAAATTGAGAAAAAGAGAAAGAAAGAGAGAAAAAAAGAGTGAAAAGAGAAAAAAAGAGTGAAAAGAGAAAAAAAAGAGTGAAAAGAGAAAAAAAAGAGTGAAAAGAGAAAAAAA
>JADKLZ010026933.1:0-13706 GCA_021533235.1 Biomphalaria straminea | reverse complement strand
AATTTGGGTTTTCTTTGGAATGGCTTAAAGGCGATAATTCAGATTTCTTTAGCATGGCTTAAAGGCGATAATTCAGATTTATTTAGCATGGCTTAAAGGCGATAATTCAGATTTATTTAGCATGGCTTAAAGGCGATAATTTGGGTTTTCTTTTGAATGGCTTAAAGGCGATAATTCAGATTTCACTAGCATGGCTTAAAGGCGATAATTCAGATTTATTTAGCATGGTGCCATGCCGGGAGCACAGTATTATACAGCAAGGGTATTTATACTGACCTCATATAATGAGGCTAAATGAACATAGATTCACCAAACAGATTCACCAAATAATCATGGATTCACCAAATAAACATAGTTCCTTTCAGACCTTGTGGTCTATAGGGCAGATGATGTAAAGGTCATCTGATTCTGTGGCCCACGGTTAACGAAGGTGTCATGTGGCCAGCACAACAACCAACCGCCTTTACTTTTCCCCAACTAATGTCAGGTACCCATTAGAGCTGGGTGGACTCAAGGGCGCCCGAAAATCCCGAAATAAAAATCCCAGTCTTCACCAGGATTCGAACTCGGGACCTCCAGTACGGAAGCCAAGCGCTTTACCGCTCAGCCACCGCGCCCTCTAAATAAACATAGATTCACCAATTTTTTATACGAAATGAAAAGAGCTTTGCTTCTAAACAACTCCATTATTTCATATCCCATAGGTCACACTCAATGAGCTGCGCACTAATAAATTAATTGTCCAGTACAAGAAGTGATAATCTTATTTGAACTGTACGTGTAACTCGCAAGACCAGATAATGTACTGGGTAGCAAGCTGGTCAATGAGCACACTGACTCTAGTATAGAATATGAAGTATTACATTATTTACATAGGAAAATACATTCTTATTAGTTAGTTTAAACATGTTTACAAAATGGTTTACCTAAAAACAAAATCTAAATTACTTACGATGCAACAAATAGGCCAGGTTTTATCAAATGAAAAACATTGAAGAGGCCAAAATCTCAGCCAAATTTAATTGAAAAAGAAACACAAAAAAAAAACTGGAAGTTGATATCATAAGTAAATAATCGAAAATATATATGTTGGCCATTATAAGATGTTAGAACGTTCGTATTATAAAGACTATTATGTTCTCAAGGATAGGGTGAATGGTATTATGCATATAAAAGCCACATGTGAAAGAGATCAACTAACCTGTCGTGAGGTCGTGACTTGTAATGTCCATTCAATGACCACATGACCACTTCGCTGTGGCTACGATCACACACGGACACAGACACGGCCACACTTAGTGATTGGAGTAATGACTGGGCCCAGTGTTGACGCCGCCTAATGACTGGACCTACGTGTCTGTGCGTGCGCGTGTGCGAGAGAGTGTGCTGGACATACTTTTAACATTCCATCTCCGGCTATGCCATTAAGTCTTTGTATCGATCTGTTACTGAACTCCCAGGGCCTGACGGAACTAATGCCAACATCAAAGTAGATCTCTGCAGCCACTACTCTCTGCCTCGTTCTCACCCTCTCATTACTCCCTCAACACACACACACATACACCTTTTATCAGAGCACCCTCCCTACTCTCGCAAACTACCCTAGATCCACCCAGTAGTTGCCCCTGCACCAATACACTCTCATCAAACGATATTTGATACTAATGCACATTGTTTTTATTAATACTTTGCGGTTTCCCTCCCCCTACCAGAATGTTCCCTTCTTTAATCTCCCTCTCCCCGTTTAGGTACGTTGACTTTGACCGGACATCAAACTGACCATACGCAAATCACATGCTGCTCCTCATTGTCAACCATTTTGTATTCAAATCCAGTAATCTCTGTTTGCAGAAGATAATTTGGTGTGCACTCCCATCAAAATCTGGCCACTTTGAAACGCTTTCAATGGACCCACTTGAGCAAGTTATCACTTAAGTCAATCTGATCTTGTTTAGGCCGGTACGTACACTGACCTGTACAGGACACTATCCGTCTCACGCTACAGGGACAGAAGCAGACGATATAATTTATTCTTTGACAAATTAAAATCGCATTTGTTTAGGTCAGTGCCCTCTGTTATAGGCTAAAATCTAAATCAATATGCTACAGTTCTAAAATTATTTATCGTTATCTTTTAATTATTGATGTCCACAATAGATGCGGGCATATTATTCATGAGATTAATAATAGCTAATAAAGAAAAAAAAAACACTAGATGTATATAATATCAGAATATCTACCACAATTTTGTCAAATTCATATTTTTGTAACGTATGGTAACTGCATGTTCAGTGTTGGGACCTTCTATAAAAAATCGTCGAACTTAAACTCTCTTAAGTCGTTAGCAATCCATTTCATGCTCTAATATCACTAGGGAAGAAGGGGCACTTGTACGAATTTGTCCTATCATATGTATTAAGGAATGTGCTTTTATTATATCTAGTTTTCTAGTTTTTTGTGTTCTTTCAAGTTTAAGCTTGACCTTAATAATTTTGAACGTTGAGTTATACACAAAATTTAAATTTAAAAACGAAATGTTTATGGGATTTTATTATCTCCGTTCTCATTACAATCAACTTGTTAAGATTTATATGACTTAACTCCTCTTTCATTACTCATCACTCCCTCCTACATGTAATCCTTTTTTTTTAAATAAGATCTTAGTCATAGTTTAAGCATTACTCAAAGCACTATAGATACTCACACAGCTTACATAACACTATTAATATTATTTTAAATCAGTGCTCAAAAATTGTGTTAAGATAACTTTAAAAAAAAGCATCTGACAGATCTCAATAATCAGTTAAGCGTGAAGCAGGCCTAATGCAATATTGACCAACGGTTAACATGCCCGAACAAATGTCACATAGAACGAGATGGACCTGTTTCATTGCTCGGTAGACGCCGTGTTGACTCGGGTAACTTTAATGTGCCCGGAAGTCACCTGGGACTCTAATGACAATATATGACTTTATCACAATGAGAAATCAACATATCGTTAGGGGCGTGGCAGCCCCAAGCACCTCCCTCTCACGCAAAACTATATGCGTGACGCAGAGTCGTTGGAACACTTTATATTTCTTATCGATAGCTTGCTGTTTTTTTTTTTTTTGTTTCATTCAAAAAATCTGAAATCTATTTTAAGTTAATTAACAATAATAATGTAGACAACTTGAATATACAAATACACATTCATAACAATCCATATTCAATACGGAAGAACAAATTTGTACAAGTGCTCCTTCTTCGCTAGTGACATTGGAGTATAGCATGGGTTGCCTGAATCAGACAGGAATACCAATGACTAGGCAGAGTTTACGTCATTGATTAACATGCTTGCCTACTTTTTTTTGTTTGTTTGAAATGGTTTATTCATATTATACTTTCGTTTACAGTAACACACAAGACAAACAGGTTAACGTATCCACGTACAGACCATATAATACTGTTGAGCAGTGAAGGCCATTGAGGGATTGTATATAGTTCATGATTAAATACACTGTTCATTGTAATATACCTGCTGGAGTTCATAAATTATAAAGTCATAGTTGCGGATATAGGAGCATTAGCGAATTGTCAAAACAAGATCAGTTCTTCATGTTCTTTACAAAGAGCGAAGACCCAAAATTGTTTATAGCTTTCACTGATTTTGTTGATGTGTTTACCTGCTGACAGATCAGGCATTCACGTCCTGACACAATAATACTGTTGAGCAGTTAGGGTTACTGAGAAGTTGTAAATAGTTCATGTTTAAATACTTTGTTCATTGTAATATATCAGCTGGAGTTTATCAATTATAAATTTATGAGTACTGTTCACATAAATTGTTTTGAAGTAACGTCTGTTATATATAAAATAAGATTGTTTTAAAAATGGTCAGAAAGGACTCCACTTCCTATGAAACCTTAGTGTTACAGCATCGCTAGTTAGTTCCCATATTAAGTCAATAACATTCAAAATTCTTGTTCCGCTTACAAAGCTGAGGAAACCCATGCAACATATGCGATACTGTTTCCTCTGACTCTTTACACAGGAACCACTATAGATTTTAATATGCAACAGAAAGTTCCTCTTTCAGACCTTAATATCTAGACGGCAGATAATGTTGTCGAGTTCATTTATATGTTTGGCTCAGTAGGGGGTTTCACAAATACAAACAATTATTGCTAGACACAGTTTAGCTCCAGATATCCACCCAATTAGAGTTACTTATTACTAAATAAACTTTAACTCTTGATAATAACAATGAATAACTTTAATATTCATAAAGCACAATGGCATCGACTCTTATGAAATAGTAATACACAAAACACCAGTCCAGGAAGTAAACGTCCAAATTTAATAGGCCGAGAGCAGGGGCGTAGCTAGAAATTTATTTTCCATCGTTTGGGGGCCAGGGGGACTGACCTCTTTTGGGGCCCCTAAATTTTGCGTAATACTTTATTTTAATGTAAAAAACACTCATTTGGGGGCCCTCCCTCAAGTGGGGGCCCGGGGGGATTTTCAAATTCTCCCCCCTCCTCCCCCCTCCCTAGTTACGCCACTGACCGAGAGCAAGACCTCATTAACTTAACACACTCTCTCGCATATTCAACGAAAACTAAATCATTCAGTCGTAACACGTGCAAAAGACTATTCACATTCACAACAAAGGGATATAAAAACTATCGTACCAAAATAACAAAGTACCATATTCATTCTCGCCATACCTCACCCTTACCATAGTTTTAATTTCATGTCATTATAATTATAATAATAATGACGACTATAATAATAATCTTCATTGTCTGTATAGAAATTTGTCCTACAACTTGTGCATTACACCAAAAAAAAAAAACCCCACAACATTATAACTATAAGAAACCAAAAGAGTACGATAAAACGAGAGAGATAGTAGCACAAGCTGAGGTAGAGACAGAGATAATAACATTGGCTGAGGTAAAGACATTTATAGTAGCAAATTATTGTATACCAATAAGGAATTGTACAATACTCCAGCACTAAACTAGAAAAAAATCAATAATTCTTAAGAAGATAAAAGCTGCGTGTATCCTAAATGAAAATCTCTAGAGCATGGGTCTGTTACATTGGGGCACATCACCTCTCCCTCTCCCACAGACACTGTAGCCTAGTCTCATCTTAACTATGACTCCAAATCTATCTATTACCTTCAGTAGTGGTAACCTTCAAGCACTGACCTAAACAAAGTCACAGGGTGGGAGAGGGTATATCCGGTCTGTGTGTCTAGACACGTTCATGGCTGGGTTTCCAGTCTGAGCATGCACCACGCTGAACGACCACAGCGCCATCATAATTGCTGATGAAGTAGAGCTTGGGACTAATTTGAAAATATAATTTTCTTGCATTTCAATTTGATGTACATGGAATTTTTTTTTAAATTAAAAACTACAATGAAATGTTCAGCTGTTTTGAAAAAAAAAATCACTATTTTGGATTTTTATTATTTTTGAAAACTTTTATGAACTCACTCTGTCTGTTACAATTCGTAAACATGTTATTTCTCCCACTTCCCGTTCGCGGATCAAGTTCAAACTATGCACTATTATTCATTGTTCCTAACAATTTATGAATCAATCGAAAATCAACAAATTAGTTAATTGAATAATGGTAAATTATTAATTTGCGTTTTATAGTTAAAAATAGAAATACATATTACAGCGTGGTTCTATCTTAAAATAAGCAATGGTGTTGTTTTTTTTAAAAGTAATTTTCATTTTTTTTGTGTTCTGAATGGACCTCATTTACCAATCGCAAACAAAGAACACTTAGCCACGTGGATCTCTATCTCTTCTATATAATTTACGATCTAATTTTTAATACACGAAGGCTGTAACGTGACAGCTTTTTTCGTTGTTTTATCAATATGATCACGTGACTAGATATTGTTTGTTTACGATTGGTGAATGAGGTCCATTGGAGATTTTCATACAAGGAGGCAAATCCATAAATATTCATTGTGAATTTGTTTTGTACTACAAAAGGAAGCGCGTTTCTACAGGCTAAAAAGTGCAAACCAAAAATAAAACACAAAAACTATCATATATTTTTGTAAAAAAAAAAAACTTTTCATTCCCTGAAAAGGGTTACCTATGCTTTAAAATTATGTAATAAAATTATTGAATGTGCAAGTGTCTATTATGTTGATGGCAATGTAATCTTTTCAGTTTGGAAAAAAAAAGCAACTGAATGCTTTTGGGTTATATAGAAGTAAAATGTTTTACATGTTTCGGAAATTCCTTCAGAATTGAAGATAGTTATTTCCTAGTCCTAACCTCCGCAGGACGACGGGGGATGGGAGCGGGCAGGGTTTGAACCCGGGACCATCGGTAAATCGATACGACAGTCCAGCGTGCAAACCTCTCGACCAGGCAGCCATCCTGTATAAACAGTATGTGATGATAGAGGATGATGATATATAATCTAGGTTCCATCTGACCGCCTGTGATACTAGCAGAAGTTGAATCATGAACTTACTCAGATTAAAATTAAGTAGAATTTAAACTCAAGACGTTAAGCTTGGTAAGAAAATATCGCTCTACATTTTGCCACTTTCTTACTGAGAAACAATATATATATATAGATATATAGATATAGATATATATAGATATATATAGATAGATAGATATAATTTCTGCATGTTAATTTTCTCTTCTGGACAAGATTCCAACATTTCAATTTAAAAATATGTATTTAAAAAAGGAAATCTATACAAAATGGCGTTATTAAACGCATTAAAAAAAATTCAAATTTTGGACTCTTTAAAAAAAACAAACAACCTAGAAATTGAACACTTTTGGAAGGGAAGTCAAATCTGAGATAAAAAAAAAACATATTTAAAAATACTAGAAATGGTAGTGTGGCAGCAGTCGATGGGGTACGGTGTCAGCTAACACGTTAGCTAATTAAACTCCGGGTTTAGGAGAGAGGAAAATGTCGCCCCCCCCCTCCTTCCGTACCTCTCTGCCTCTTTAGGTCTAAATGTTTCATGAGCTTTTGCTGACATTTCGATATTATTACCCAACAACATGTAGCACGCAATGTTTATTAGACAATGTGTATCAGACAATGTGTATCAGACGATGTGTATCAGACAATGTGTATCAGACAATGTGTATCAGACGATGTGTATCAGACGATGTGTATCAGACAATGTGTATCAGACAATGTGTATCAGATGATGTGTATCAGACAATGTGTATCAGACGATGTGTATCAGACAATGTGTATCAGACAATGTGTATCAGACAATGTGTATCAGACAATGTGTATCAGACAATGTGTATCAGACGATGTGTATCAGACAATGTGTATCAGATGATGTGTATCACACAATGTGTATCAGACAATGTGTATCAGACAATGTGTATCAGACGATGTGTATCACACAATATGCGTTAATTTAATTCGATTTCAACTGGATGTGGCAAAATATATAGATGACAGATGAAATACTGTATTCATATAAAAGAAACCTCTAATATTATCAAACAGTTTTATATAAAATGTATCAAGCAGTTATGCATGCTCCATTACAACTATTTAGATATTACTATTGCTCATTCAAGCGAAAAAACAATAAAACAACAAAGAAGTTGTCTGTTGCTACTGTACTATATATCATATATATCTGTAGCGTTAAACTATTATACCCCACTTCTCTATTGCTATTTTAAGCCCTGCATCTCTATTACTTTTTAAAATCAAAACACGCCTCTGATTCTGTATTGCTAGTTTAAGTCAAACCACGTCTTTTATACGCTATTACTATATTAAGCTATAACACGTCCCTGTTTCAATCTAGCTATTTTAAGCCATAAGACGCCCCTGCTTCTGTAGTTGAATTTCTTATCTTCCTTTCTCTCTCTTCACTTGTACGACTATGTCAGATTAACGGGCCTGGATTCGGGTCTAATCGATTTCCTGACACCAGTGGTTTGTTCCCTGTTACATTCAAGACCCTGTCTTAGTTCGCATTGTTTCCCCTTACAAGCTAGATCGTGTCTTCTTTCTGATTCACTCAGTGGAAAGACAGAATCCAAATCACAACCAGTTTAAAACTTATAGATCTAGAGTCTAAGTCGCATGAGATAGACTGTACAGACACATACACACTAGACGAGGCAGCACATATAGGCCTAGATCTCACTTTCATTGTTTCGTGAGGATCAGAATTAGTTTAACTCTTTCTCTCCTAACTGACGATATCTGCCTGGTCGAGCGGTTTGCACGATGGACTGTCGTATCGATTTACCGATGGTCCCGGGTTCAAACCCTGCCCGCTCCCATCCCCCGTCGTCCTGCGGGAGGTTTGGACTAGGAAATAACTATCTTCAACTCTGAAGGAATTTCCGAAACATGTAAAACATTTTACAAACAAATAGAATAGAATAGATATCAACGTTGATTCCACCAGAATGTGGTAAATAAATACGGAAAGAAAGAGTTAAAACTGAATAGAATCAGAGCTACATTGGATGAGATATATATACATACACACAGAATTCAGAGGGGACTGCGTATATAGGGCTAGATCTCACTTTCATAGTTTTGTGAGAATTCGGTTATTTGTTGTCTCTAGATTAAACAGACATTGATATAGACAAGTCAGACAGACAGATAGGCAGATAGATGGAAAGATGGATGAATAGATAGATAGATAGCTGAGCTCCATAAACACAAGTTAAAGTGTTCTATTATTATAGTATTATATCTTATTCTACTGTGTATTTGTAACGTGGCCAGCAATAACATAAAATATCTACTACGCCAAGCTTTTCATTATTTTAAAATCACCTTTGAAAATTTAAATAAAACTTAAATGAAATTTAAATCAAAGGAAAGCTAAGTAGAACATCCGTCATGTAAATTTACTTGTTTTTAAATCACACATTCCTTCAACTTGTGTCTGTTGAACCGTTGGGGCACCACACAAGATTTTTCGACCGCCTTTCTCCATTCCTCTCTGTCTTTTGCCTTGGGATAGAACCTCTTTTAATGGCAGGCCTGTCCATTCTTTTTTTGCCGTCTTTTCATCTTTTTCTTTTACCTCGTAACGTTATTTCAACTTTCTCTTCTTCTTCTTCTTCTTCTTCTTCTTCTTCTTCTTCTTCTCTCTCTCTCTCTCTCTCTCTGCTGCTAAAGAGCTCACAGCTCAGCAGTAAAAAGATGTCAAGAAGAACAAGACGTCTCTCTCTCTCTCTCTCTCTCTCTCTCTCTGTGTCTCTCTCTCTGTCTCTCTCTCTCTGTCTCTCTCTCTGTCTCTCTCTCTCTGTCTCTCTCTCTCTCTGTGTCTCTCTCGCTCTCTGTCTCTCTCTCTCTCTGTCTCTCTCTCTCTCTCTCTCTCTCTCTCTCTCTGTCTCTCTCTCTGTCTCTCTCTCTCTGTCTCTCTCTCTCTGTCTCTCTCTCTCTCTCTGTCTCTCTCTCTCTGTCTCTCTCTCTCTGTCTCTATCTCTCTGTGTGTGTGTGTCTCTCTCTGTGTCTCTCTGTGTGTGTCTCTCTCTCTGTCTCTCTCTGTGTCTCTCTGTGTGTGTCTCTCTCTCTGTCTCTCTCTCACTCTCTCTGTGTCTCTCTCACTCTCTCTGTCTCTCACTCTCTCTCTCTCTGTCTATTGCACTAGAAATGTCACTGAAACCAAAGCACACCTTCTATTATAGGGCGGTCAGACCTATATATCAACACACATTTAAAAATAAAGCCTGTCTTTTTAAAATTTAAACAGGCAACTGCACCGGACCTGGGTCCAGACATTGTCTATGCGAGTGCAGTCCCCTTGCTGGATGTCACCGGCTGTGATAAAAAAAAAGAAACTCCCAGATAGAACCAACAACAAAACAAAACAAAAAAAACACAATTATTTTCAATTAGACACTAATGACACAATGAAAACTGTTCGCGACGGACTCATCATCATGTCACAAATAAACCCTGACACCCCCTCCCCACCTATTTTTTCCTCTCTCTATAAATATAATTAAAAAATACATATAAATGAGAAAACAACGATCTGACAGATGGATGAAAGGGGTGAGGGTAGAGGCTAGGGGGAGCAGAAAACAAAAGCTCTGCTGAGCAACAACTGAATCGCGCTCACTTGAAGAGGAATCTCTAATGATAACGTGAATAATTAATAGCGACAAATCTAATTCGAAGTTTGCTGCATACCCAGTTGTCAATGTTTATTTTTTGAAATGTATATGTGTGTTTGGGTGTGAGAGCTTAGTATCAGCTTTCAAAACATTAAATATACTTTATTTATTTATACATTTTCTTTTCTTATAGCTTAAAGCCGCAGAGAATCTATTCCAACGAACTCAGCTGTCGACACTGCACTTGTAAAAATCCATGAGAAGTGAAGTCTAGAACTGTCGACCTCGTATACCGTCAAATAACTGAAGCAATCCTGGGCATGACTAAAATGTTTATTGCTTTGATTTGATCTTGTTAAAAGCTCAAGAACTTTCCGAGAGCTCAAATCAACAAGATTTTTACGGTTTGGAAAAAGCCACTCCAAAAGGTCCAAAAGAGCCCAAACAATCCAACACTCAGGCAGAATTGTAACAGACTCTGCCTACCAGTCAAAACGTCTTTTAACAGGGGAAAACCGAGAACGTTGGACCAACACCTGCGCAAGTCTAGACCTAAGGGATAGCTCTAAGGCCTGGAGTCTACTGAGAAATCTCGAAAATGCTGGGTGTACGAAAAAAACAGCAGTCCCATTATCTTCACCCAGTAGGGTAATCAATTCATTAAAGAAGACAATTGCCACCTTGTTGAACAAATATTTTGCTAAGATCAACAAGGCTGCCAGGAAGTCCCCAATGTCCAAAGCCATTGATAAGGCTCGCAAAGCTGACAAAAAAAAAAAGACCGAAAGGAACCACATACCGAAAGGAACTCAGATCGAAAGGAACCACAGACAGAAAGGAACAACAGACAGAAAGGAACCACAGACCGAAAGGAATCACAGACAGAAAGGAACCACAGACCAAAAAGAACCACAGATAGAAAGGAACCACATACCAAATAAACCATAGACCAAAAGGAATCACAGACAGAAAGGAACCACAGACCGAAAGGAACCACAGACCGAAAGGAATAACAGACAGAAAGGAACCACAGACTGATAGTTTTTGTGATGTTGCAATTCATGGCATGAAACTTGAATGTACACTCACCCCATGCCGAAAAAAAGTCGACTCCAATGAAATTCCGTTCGTAAAGAACCACTCAATGACTGATTCACAGAGTGTTTGAAGCAGCATTATGCAATCTCAGGAAACGACAATCGGAGTTTTCAGATCTACTCTTGTTTCTCTCTCTCTCTTTCTCTTACTCTCTTTCTCTCTCTGTTTCTCTTTCTTTCTCTCTCCCTCTTTCTTTCTCATTCTATCTCTCTTTCTCTCTCTCTGTCTCTCTCTTTATCGTGTTCTCTCTCTCTCTCTCTATTTCTCTCGTTCTTTCTTTCTCTCTTTTTCTGTCTCTATTTTGGTCACTTTTGCTTTCATAATTCTCAACTCGCTTCTCCTCTCTCTTCTTGTCTTTCATTCTTTTTTTTTCACACATAATTTCTTCTACTTCCTCTTTCTCTCAATCCTGGCATTTGACCATTTCTCTTTTTTTTTGTCTTCTCTTGTTCTTTCTAGACACTGTCTCTCTATCTTTCCTGTTTTTTCTTCTGTTTTCTGTTCATTTTGTCTAAGCCAGAGAGATTTCATTTATCATTTTGGGTCTTGCCTTTTTCTTATTCTTTACGTCATGCAGTCTGAAGCTTGTGTATGCGACTATCGACTTTTTGTTAAGCGTGTTGCTGCATTTTTATTTATTTTATTCCCCCTATATGTAAATGTGCGCTCGCTCATGTGTGTATGTGTGTCAAGATTGGGTGTGTACATGTATTTTCGCCAGTGTGTGAACTGATGCCCAAAGGTTTTGTGTTCAGAAATGTTCATCTTAAATCTGTGTTTCTGAACACTTCCTTCGCAGCAGACAGGAAGTTGCCGATCACTTCCCTTTTCAAAACCTTCTAAATATTTTGACGTCTGATCACCAGCCGTAGTTTTCCAGCCAAAACCCAGATCCTTTGTCCCCAAAACCCAGATCCTTTGTCCCGAATAGCAGCATCGCTAACTCCCTGCTGTACAGGAATATGCAGCAAAAACCCCGATAACTCGGTGTAGTTAAAACAATACAAGTGAACTTACCTCCCTTTTCAACCAAGACTGCATCTGAAAAGATAAAAATAAAAGAGAAAACACAATTATGGAACGAAATGTAAATATTCAGAGAATGTGATCTGTAAAATGTCCTTATGTAAAAAATATAAGCTTCAAAAAAATCTGGCATCGTGTTAGAGATTATCATCGCATGAATATGTATTTGCAATAACGTCACCAGACTGTAGTCTATGTATTTTAAAGTTTTTTCACGGATGAATTTCTAGTTTTTTTTTCTCCTCTTACTTATTCGAATATGTAAGTTGTTTTTTTTTGCATATGTATGTGAGTCAGTGTGTGCTATAGTGTTTTTTTTTAAATGAGAAAATAAGAACGAAACAGCGCTGGAGGATTAGACATAACACTACAACAATCCCAGTATAAGTAGAATGTGATGTTGTGTAGCTGGAAGTATTAGGTTGGAATTACCCAGGCAACATTTACAAATGGAGAAAATATCAAGGCCTAAAACCGGGAAATCTCGACAACAGAGGTACTGGCCAACTAGAGCATTAACGGAGCTTAGTACTGATCTTTGAACTCGGCCTTTAATTACTTTAATTATAAATGCGTTATAATTAACCCTTCTTAAATATCCATACGATTCGCGGTGGCAAAGTGGTAACGCGGTTGATTACCTGATCCCAGGTTCAAATCCTCGTGAAGACACACGGAATCTCTAGCCTAAGCTCATCCAGCTCTAATGGCTACCTGAGATGAACTCCTTTTTGAAAACTAGGGCTGGAAGGATCAGTTCTCCTGTAGAGCCCTGGTGAGAAACTCTGCTATTTGGCGTAGTGCCTTTAAGCCTCCATACAAGTTTAGTGAATCTGCAGCTCTCGGAGCTGCGGACACTCTTGCAAAATATGCTCCACCATCTCGACCGACTCACAGTGTCGGCAACGGGCATCAAAATTGGGCCGGAACCGGGCAAAATATGCCCCGACAAGACAGTGTCCCATTCTGCACTGCGCAATTAGGGACTGCTCCGACCGTTTTAGCCTCCACCATGGATCGTCGCGGTCCGGGTGTCGCAAATGCTGCCAGACTCCTCGGGCTTTGTTGGAGTCATCCCAGGATTTAAGCCACTTGTCATGTACCCACTCTCGGATAATTGTCGTAGCTTGGTTAAACGTACTTGGGGCTTCGAAAGTGGGCACGGCCAGCGCACCCGCTTTCTAATTGCTACCAGAAATAGGAGAAAAATAAAGGCCCTTAGTCGTTGTACTGGCCACATGATACCCACATTAACCTTGGGCCACAGAAATGCCCATTAACTGTCCCATAGATCTCAAGGTCTGAAAAAGGAATTTAATTTTCTTCCGATTAAGTTATCTCCAGTCCTAGTCTCAAGGTCCGAACTCAAAGTTACTGTCTCACCTTTTTCTGTGAGTCTTCTGTTTCATTTTTCCTTTCTGATACATTCCATTCATCGACAACTACTCTTTCATATTATTCTTTTACACTACATTC
>JADKLZ010026932.1:0-27166 GCA_021533235.1 Biomphalaria straminea | reverse complement strand
TATCTATCTATCTATCTATCTATCTATCTATCTATCTATCTATCTATTTATCTATCTATCTATCTATTTATTTATCTATCTATCTATCTATCTATATATCTATCTATATCTATCTATCTATATCTATCTATCTATCTATCTATCTATCTATCTATCTATCTATCTATCTATCTATCTGTCTGTCTGTCTTTCTGTCTGTCTGTCTGTCTGTCTGTATGTCTGTATGTCTATCTATCTATCTATCTATCTATCTATCTATCTATCTATATATCTATCTATCTATCTTATCTATCAATCAATCAATCAATCAATCAATCAATCAATCTATCTATCTATCTATCTATCTATCTATCTATCTATCAGTGTCTTTCTGTCTGTCTGTCTGTCTGTCTGTCTGTCTGTCTGTCTATCTATCTATCTATCTATCTATCTATCTATCTATCTATCTATAACAGGTGAAGAAAATAGAATTTTTACATTCTGCAGTAAGGCAGTGGATATTATAATGGTGGGGAGGGGTTTGATCTCAAGATGATCATGACGTAAGTACAAGGTATACACCAAACGACCAGGTTTGGTGCCAGAAACCAGCCCAGAACAAAATTCGGAAAACTAATTAGATCCAGTGACGATAAAATCCTGTCGAAAAAATCGATTTCCTTCTCATTAGACATTTCACTGTCTGTATTAATAGAGTCAAGGGAAACAACAATATTGTCAACTTATTTTTTAAATAAACTACACCAAAAGAAACGTGTCAGCAATTTTGTTTCATTGCGTAACTATACCTGGAGCGACAGGTCACGTGGTAAATATTTTAAAATTAAAAAAAAATACAAATGTAAACTATTGTGGCCATATAACAGCTAAGACGCCGGCAGTGTTTATTATATTTTGATGTACTGAGGACAGTTGGTCTAAGACTCTAAGACTCTAAAACACAGAACCGAAAAACAAATTACTTAGGCTACATTGAGATTGGAGGCGAAGTAGCTGAGCGGTAAAGCGCTTGGCTACTGAACCGGGGTCCGGGGTTCGAATCCTGGTGAAGATTGGGCATTTTAATTTCAGGATCTTCGGGCGCCTCTAAGTCAACCTAGCTCTGAAGGGTACTTGACGTTAGTTGGAGAAAGTATATGCGGTTGGTCGTTGTGCTGGCCACATGACACCCTCGTTAACCGTAGGCCACATAATCAGATGAACTTTATTTCATCTGCCATATAGATTTCTTATGGACCACAAGGTCTTAAAAGGGAACTTAACTTTTTTTTTTTACATTGAGATTGGCTACCTAACAAAGAGGATCGAGATCAAATCCCTATGTATTATAACTAAAGCTAAGCTGTTTGAGGCGAGCGCCAAAGGACAGAATAGAAACCTTCTTCCAGAAACCATATTTGCCATATGTCCCACAAACGAGCTCTGACAATGCTCAAGCATGAAGGAAGTTAGTTCCCCTTTCAGACCTTGCGATGTAAAGGATATTTTTTATGACCGAGGGGCGAGGATGTTGTGCGTCCAGCAAAACTATCAACTGCTTCTATTTCTCCAATTAACGAAATTTTGTGTGGAATCAGGGTTACCCCTAAAATATCGAAATTAAAAATCCTAGTTATCAACGAGATTTGAACCCAGGACACCTCGTTTCGGAAGTCAAGTGCTTACTTTTCGGTCACCACACCACACCATGAAAGAGTCACCATTCAAACATCTAAAACAATAACACTAATAAAAATACTTTATTTATTTATACTTTATTATTGTTTTATTGAGGAAAACTTTTTTTTTCTTATAAAAAAAAGGCACGACGAAATTGTGAAATTTATTTTGGATTGACCACTACGGCATAACATAGATTAACAGTGCCATCGTAATTATTACGAGAAAGCCTGGTAATTCTCACCAGGTGGCGCCCTTTCCTGTTCTTAGGTAGGAGTAACCAGTAGAGATCAATTAAGACACGGCAAAATGTACAAAAAAGTATTTCTGTATGAATGTGTCTTGCTGAGGGGCATTGATCGCAGAGTGAAGATCTTGTTTGTAAGTACGGTAGCATCAAACCATTATTATGATATACTTTTATCAACCATAAGCGCTATTTTTATTTTCATTACATCCACCACAATCTTTTATTTTCCCAGTAACTCTTAAATTAAAAAAAAAATAGTAATGGAACTTAGTCAAAATTTCGACCAATTCTTAAATTTTTTTTTAGTAAATGAAAGCTGACAATATTTTGTTATACCCCGCTTAGAATTGTTGTTGTCTATATGGAATGACAGGCCAAAGCGACAATTTTGTCTTTTTTTCCTGGCTGGCATTATGTATACTAATATAATATATTATATATATACATATATATATATATATATATATATTATATTAGTATACATAGTATATATATATAGTGGAAAGCGTGGTCGAGAGACAAAGTGCGCTTGAGCTTGGCTTGGCTACCTAGAAAGGGGCTCGAGGTTCGACACCCGACTCGGGCAGAGTTGTGTTTACTAAGCGTCTAAAGGCAGCACGGAAAACCAGCTCCTAGATACCCTCTCCGCCCACGGGTCCACAAATGAGATTGGACCAAAGCGCTCTGAGCAAGCTATAAGCGTGAAAGTAGCGCTATATAAAGCATTAATAATATAATATTTCAAATATTATAATAATATAATATTTTTCTTAGAAAATGCTGACGGGGGGATGGGGAGCAAGTGGAGCCCAAAGCCCCGAATTTTGGGTTTGGGGGGGGGGGCGCAAAAAAAAAAGAAAATTCTTTTGTCAACACAAATATTCGTGTCCCCGACATGGCACTCGCCAAGGGTTCCGCACACTGCTAAGATCGCCCCTGCTTCCAAGACTAGTCAGCCTCTGAGGCCGGCCCTGGTCAAGCCAACGTACCCCTCCCCTGTCACCCTCAGCTCACACAACACTCTTTTCCGCCTCTGATTCCCCGTGCTATCTATAAGGGCGAATTACAGAATCTACTCTTACAAACAATGGTCGTCTACAATTACACGGCAGCAGGCCATGGAGACACAGCAGAGGCCTCCTTCGCTCCCCTCTCCCCACTACGCCTATGAGACATAGCCATATCTCTTTACAAAAGAGAACGTGGGGGGAGGGAAGGAGAATATTGAAAATCTCTGCAGCAACAGATGTGACCACATTTTACCATTCCATTAAGCGTAATTTTGTTTTCCCTTCATCAATGTATTCACTTGGACTGATAAACAATGACAGGCTTGTAGAAAAGGGCAGGGCATATATAGACACTGTTTTATCCTCATGCCTGCTACTTCCAAATGATAGGGACTTAGGCTTGTTTAATAACTTAAGTCATGCGTTAGATTTAGAAGATAAAGAGAAGGGATACCAATGTTTTGTCATAAATATGCTTTTTATTCAAATTTTTACAACTTAAAAAGCTTCTTGATGTTGTTAGATAAAAATTTATACTTTTGTGCGTGTATGTTTTGAGCAGGGTTTTGATTAACTACCATGTATTTTAGCAATGTAATCTCTTCTACTGAATAAAAAAAATTGTTAAAAGGAAAATCATCGGGGAAATGATCGTTAGCCTGTTATGTATGGAAAGAGTGGAAGACTAACAAAGTGAAGCTCACCATGAATATCGCCGAACTAGGAATGGCAACACACTACCAGGGCTCAAAACGAACCACTGATACAATCTCAAACAAAATCAAGATAGTGAAGGAAGAAGCAAGCTTTTGCAGAGATAGCAGACACACAGAGAGAAAGAGAAATAGACATACAGAGATTGAGCGAGAAAGAAAGAAAGATAGAGAAAGAGAGAGAGCCCAAAGACGATGTGGAATCTAAGACACACCTGACAATGTGCTGCCACAGACACACCAAAAAATATTTTCTATCACAGACACACCGGACAATGTGATATGATAGACACATCACACCAGACAATACGCTACCACAGACACATCAGAAAATATTCTATCGCAGACACTCCCAGCTAAATTTTTTGTCGCTGACACAGCAGACAATGTGATATCACAAGCAAACCAGAAAATAACATGCAAGACCATGTGCTATCACAGATACACCAAACAATGTGCTATCACAGATACACCAAACAATGTGCAATCACAAATACACCAAACAATGTGCTATCAAAGATACACCAAACAGTGTGCTATCACAAATACACCAAACAGTGTGTGTAATAACATAGTCCCACTTCAAAACAGTATATGCATTATAATAAATAAACAATAAGCAATCATAAACACCAACAGTCCCACTCCCCAATAGTGCTCCGCCCCCCCTCCTACAAACCCTTCAAACAACATGACCTCCCCATCCCGTAGAATCCAATCAATAGAACCACTGCACACAGGCTGGCCTGCGAAGTACCAAAGTCCTGGTGACCTGACCCACTCAACAACTGTGCCGCAGTCAGCTGATCAAACGCTGTCAAATCCTTTCAATAAGCCCACAATAAATAGATCTGGGTCCATTTGAATCGAACAATGTTGGAGATGTATAACATCTGAAAGTTTTCTTGCATCAAGTATAGGCCTACACAATATAATGCAGCTATGGCTGTATATTCGACTGAACACATACCCCTAAATCATGCTATCGTTTTGGCTCCGACTTTAGTCTTCAGCAAAAATTCAACCCAAACCTTACGAGGATGCTAGCAGGGACAATATCTAAATGTACTCAAGTTAAAAATTTTCTTTATAGACCTTTCTATCTATAAGGCAGATTATGTTGAAGTTCATCTTTTCCTATTGCCAACGGTTAACGAGCAGGGTGTCAAGTGGCCAGCAAAACAACCAACCGCCTTTACTATGTCCTACTAAAGCCAGGCATCCGTTAGAGTTGGGTGGACTCGGGGACATCCTGAAAATGCCGGACATTCCCAGTCACAGTGTTCACCAAGATTCGAACCTAGGTTCGGAAGTCAATTGTTTAGACACTCCACCACCGTGCCACCGATTTTTTTCCATAGAAATTAACAAAGATGTAACTCTTTTACAACACATAAACGTATCCAAATCGTAATTTTGTTAATTATTGGAACGTCGAGCCATGACAATTTATTAATTATATTACTTGAGCGTTTATCTTGCGATGATCTCAGCATATAGGAAGCAAATCACATCACACCGAAGTACTGTAAGATTTGTGTTTTTGGCCAATGTAAATCAGTACTTTATTTCTTATTACCAATGTACTGGTACATGCAAATCCAAACACAAAGCCATCAAGAAATTTAAAAACCAATGACAATGTGCACAGCCATAATCATATGTCAGACATAAATTCTAGCCCAAGTTAAAAGAAATAAAACTCCAAAGCCCATAACAATGGTTGCCACTTAGAGATACTGCCAGTTGCTTTTCAAGATCTCTTGCAAATTGATTACCTCATAGGCATAAAACTAGCCAGGAAAAATATTCTAATGCCAAGTAGCACAATTATTAATGACGAAATACGATTGGATAATTTGTTGGAACTCAGTAACTTAACGTCTAACATTTATGACTTTGTTGTGTTACTGAAAAATTAATTATTTCATATTTGTCAACTATTAACACGCTAAAGGGAATACAATAAAACTGTCTATTCATAATACTAATTCATGTATCCTAACGAGTAAACAAATACAGTAATAATGAAAAACGAAAGATAATATATAAAAACAAATATTGCTTTATCCATTGAAAAAAACAACAACTTGTATTTTAACAATTTTTTTACATTAAATTATTCGGATTTTGTGAATCATGGACAATTGTAAATAATGTTCTTTATTAGTACCAGATGACCTAGCCTCGTTCGGCTAGGCGGATATATTTCCCGAGCTCCTTCTGGAAACGTTCCTGTTTGTCTATTTATATTGACGAGAGAGGGAATTCCTTTTTTTTTTTTTAGAAATTTAAACCAAAATTAATTTTACGCTAGTGACTCTTTTCTACATTTATTTAACGGTTGACATCAAGTTCTCTCTATATGGCGGTCCAGTCGTTTTGAGGACATGTTGTGGATGCAGATACCCGGAAGAAGGTTTCCGTGTTGCCTTTAAGCGCTCAGCATACTCAGCTCAACTCAACTCTTCGAATATCAACATAGAAATTGCTTATCTACATCGAAATTCAAACTTGAGCTGTCTCACTTAGGCAGCTACTCAAAACTTTTGGCCTAGAGAGAACAATGAAACTGCAAAGATTCACAGAGATGCTATTTGTAGAGGTAATATTACCATATTAGCAATGACACACCTAACTCGACATTTTATATGGTTCTCAGGTCAGGGCCGGCGGTAAGCATAAGCGAACTAGGCAGCTCTTAGGGCTTCCAAGTTTGTTTGGTAGGGGGGGGTGGGGGCAGGTTTTCAAGAATGTTTAGATCCACTAGTTAAACTACATATGTAAGATGATCATTGTTTCTACCTTTCGGATGGAACTGAAAAAAAAATCCGTTTATGAGATCTGTACGAATATATTTAAGAAGTTTACGAAATGCTAATTGAACGCTACTGCTATTGCGCTATTTAAACTCAATTTGTTTCATTAGGGCCCACCCAATTCACATCACCAAGTGCCTCCAAATTATTTAAGGCATGCCCTGCCAAGGTTAAAAAGTTTTGGGAACCACTGTTCTAAAAAGATCAATTTAAACTTTGTCAAAAGTATTGTGTGATCGGATTAGTCGACCGTGCACTTGGGTAATGGTCATCTGATACCTCAACTAATGTTTCTAGCAATTAATGTTTTCTACCAACATAAGTCCACATACATCCACTTACAAATACACACACAAACACTGAAGAGTTACTCTGATAGGAGTCACTCTATGCAGTCCGCACCCCTTACACCACTTAGCGACGCCACTGCAACCCATTAAAGGATATAATAGTGAAACAAAATCAGACGCCGGAATTCGATTAAAAAAAAATCATAAAATTTACTCTTCCTTAACGTGTGTTGCGTCCATTTTCTCGTGTTTGCCAGACTTTTATGCTTGGAGAAGTTAATATCTAATTGCGTGCCAGTTTGTCATTGCGGCATGCTTCATTAAAAGATGTTTTATGTTGAAATAGATTTTCTTTGCAGCTATTGGTGTAGATCTACCTTATCTTTATTTCTATTTAACTCTCAAGCTCTTTCGCATATACAAATGCAACTGTTTCTTTTTTCTTAGAATCTTTTTTTTTTTTACTTTACAATCTTACATTTACAGAGCATAATGTACTTACAACTTGATACAATAGACTAGATATAAAGAAGCAATCAAGATAACATAATTTACAACAGCATCCCCCCTCATCTCTCCCCCTTCCCACAAGGAAAAAAAAGATAACTTTAAGCATATCAGCGTTGAACTATCCTTGTAGAAGATTCAATAAAAAAAAAACCCGGGGTGAATTGACTGTGAAAAGAGACGCCCTAATCCAGAGGAGTCTAGCAGGGTCGAACTGAATTAGGGCCTGGCCTACATGTCCCTAACCCGACCCATCTGTATCCGACTATATAGTGCCCTACCTATCTGCGCCTCTGATGAAACAAGAACAAAAAACTGATTGGACACAGCTGAATTTTTGTTTTTGAAGTAAAAAGCAAGTTAGTTGTGTCCTTTGACAGTGAATCAGGGCTATACAAAATTGCGCCAGAACACATAGAATGTAAAGTCAGGCATTGTGCGAGACATTTAGTTCGGTTCGGTTTAAAGTTTGAGTTCAGTTAGATTCGGTCGTAAGCGAGGATTGAGTTAGATGATGTCAAAAATGACATAACACCCTTCCAGATGAAGGCTTCCACTAAGAATGTCTGAAACAGACGTCTAGCTGGAGGCTTCTACTAAGAATGGCTGAAACAGACGTCTAGCTGGAGGCTTCTACTAAGAAAGGCTGAAACTGACGTCTAGCTGGAGGCTTCAACTAAGAATGGCTGAAACAGACGTCTCGCTGGAGGCTTCTACTAAGAATGGCTGAAACAGACGTCTAGCTGGAGGCTTAGACTAAGAATGGCTGAAACAGACTTCTAGCTGGAGGCTTCAACTAAGAATGGCTGAAACAGACGTCTAGCTGGAGGCTTCTACTAAGAATGGCTGAAACAGACGTCTAGCTGGAGGCTTAGACTAAGAATGGCTGAAACAGACGTCTCGCTGCAGGCTTCAACTAAGGATGACTGAAAGAAGACTTCCAGCTGGAGGCTTCTACTAAGAATGGCTCTAACACACGTTCTGCTGGAGGCTTCTACTTTGACCAAATAATACTCCTTTCTGGACTAAGTATCGAAGCTTAAAAACTTGTCAAAAATGAAGAGCTCTTGAGTTGTTCATTGGAAAGATGTTGTGTTTGTTTAGATTTGCATTGCTTTTATCCCAGCGCAGTACCTATACACGCGTTCAAGCCAAACAACACACACATCTACGGAATGATTGCGTTCTAATTAACTTGTTATAAACTTCATTTGATAAAAGTTGTAATTTAAATTAAGATGGTTCATTGGGCGAATCCTAATAGCGACATTTATGAGGTAATGAAGGAAGTCGTAACATGTCCATTTTTTTCATATCGCCTTCTCTCTCTCTCTCTCTCCCTCTCTCTCTTTTCCTCACTTTCTCGCACACCCTCTCCTCATTTTCTATTTCATTCTTTCTATCAATTTCTCTTTGGCACATTATTTGATTATCTTTTGATGTTGCGATGATACCAGTGTGTTCAGCTGAGAGTTTGAACATGTACTTATTTATGAAAGTGAAAAAAAATGTAGAATAAGATTCACGTTTTTTTAAAAACAACAAAATTCTCGACTCAAAGTTGGCAGCTCGTTGTCTTATTCAGTCCAGCTCCAAATGTGTCTTTAGCTTGTCATGTTGCTTTAGTTACACTAATGTTCCCCACACTTTATCCTTAACGGAACACTTGGCACATTCTCAGTGTCACATATCCCATTCTAGGTTTATCTGTATATTTCATTTTAATAAGATCATGTTTCGGATTTACCCGGTACCTAATTATAGCAGGATGTTTCAAATCTGTTGGTTGGTTTAAAAGAAAGACTTTTTGGGTAGGTGGCGCTTGTAGAGACGCGCCAGATCAGTCTGGGCCAGAGTCGTTCTTGTCAATAGTCATGTTTCTAATAGCTCTGAATTGTATTTAAGAAAGAAGCCTTTATGTTATATTTGATCCTTTTGAATGTACCTTGTACATAAGCTGTACTTACGTTAAATTTGAATAAAGTTCCTGAGTTTTATTTTCAACAAAGAATTATTCATTTTCGAGTCTTAGATCGTCATTTAATCAACATTGTTTAAATCAAGATAGAATCCCCGGCATCACTCTCTTCAGTTGTGACACTCAGTATTTAGCGAACATGGTGGCCAGTAGTTAATTGTTCTGGCAGTTCGTTTAACACCAAGTCAGGCCTAGCGGAACACCAGAGTTACGTGAAGAAAAGCGCGGGAATCACTGTCTCAGACAATCGTGTCATCAGTTCCTGTGCAGCACACAATTAGGTATAATATTTTTGGGTTAAGAGAGCGTCTTATTAATAATCATATACATTAGTTTACTTGCTACGTATCTAAAAATAATGAATAATACTATTTATTTATTTTTTATTCAGAAAAAAAAAGATTTTTAAAATTATTTACATTAAATTACATTCATAGGAACAAATATTTATAGACTAAAAAAAAGGAAATAACTTCATGTAACTTGAAAACATGTATATCTATTGAATTAGGATTTCCGAATTATGAAAAATTAAAAAATTGCATGATCTTCAGTCTTAGAGATTAAACAAAATGTATAGATATAAAATAAAGTACACACAATTGTAATTTACAAATTTTTGTTACATAAAACTCTCTTATTGGCCATTCTATATTTATTTATGTCTATTATTACATTACACAGCAGTGAAAAACTTGCCGAAAGGGAGACTACCCAAGTGATTTAGAATGAAAAGGGTTAACGGACTTATTCTTGTTAGAATATGTGTTTATCAAAATTAAAATTGACCAACGTGTGTATAAACAAGTATTCTACGTTCTTATATTTGATAGAGCATATGTTATAGTCCTATCTTTTTACTAACAGGCCAGCATGAAAATAAACCGTATAGCTGAGTGGCTGAGTAATTAAATGGCTTACTTCCGTTCGAATCTCGGTGAAGACTGGCATTTTAATTTTCGAGATTTTTAGGGCGCCCCTGAGTCCACCCAGCTCTAATGGGCACCTGACTTTAGTTGGGGAAAGTAAAGGCGGTCGGTCGTTATGCTAGCCACATGACACCGTTGGCCATAAAACAGTTGACCTTAACATCATCTGCCCTATAGATAGCAAATTTAGGATGAAAGGAGAACTTTAGCCGTAATGCTAAGTCTAATTAATATGATGCTAACGGTCTAGAACAGCGGTTCTCAACCTTTTAAGCTCGGTGACCCCTTTTTACAATCCTCCACGCCCCTCCCCCACAAACACACATCAATAGAAGATAAATACAAAATACAATCCACATTTTCAATGATCTTAGGCGACCCCTGACAAATCATCAATCGACCCCCCCCCCAAGGGGCAGCGAACCACAGGTTGAGAACCTCTGGTCTAGAGCATCTAGAAAGTGGCGATGTTTCAAGATAGATGCAGTGCTTTTTTTGTGAACAGATATTGCCATTGTCAAAAGGGAGGTAGTACCGATGTGAGAACATATTTCCGACGTGTCACTATAGTTCTAAACTAAACTCATTCCATTCGCGACATCTTCGTAGGATCTTGAAAATCACTTGGAAAGAAAAAGTTTGCAATACTAAGATTATTGCACGAACAGGTATTCCCAGCATCTTTACAGCCCTCAGACATTGCCGCCTGCACAGGCTTGGACATGTTCGCCGCATGGAGGACTACGCATCCCGAAAGTCAACCTCAACGGACAACTCGCGACTAGTTCAAGAAAAACTGGTCGCCCTCACCTCCGTTACGTGGATGTAATAAAAAAACACCTCAAATCAGTGAACTTCAATACTGACAATTGGGAAGACATAGCTCTCGACCGCAACAGATGGAGAGAGACAGTGACCAAGAAAGCTGTGGACAGCGAAAGAATATGGACCTCAGCTCTGGAAGAACGGACAATGTGAAAAATGGCCAGTTCCACTACCGCTAAAGCGAAAACCACCTTAACCTGCGATATTTATCGATGTGAGTGTCTCTCCAAAATAGGGCTTCACAGGCACACGAGGAAGTCTGCGAGATGAACCATAGTCGTTTTACGACTGAAGGAGGCCAATAAAGGACTATAGTTATGATATGAAAATGTAGTGCCGAAGAGTTCTAAAAGAATAAAGCTAACTTTCTTGCATTTGTCCCGGCATAACTATTGCATGTCACTAGACGTTCTATCACAAGATAGTCTTAAGTGGCATTTCAAAAGTTGCATTTTCTCTCCCCCCCCCCCACTTTCCTCACCCACAGTTCCCCCATCCCCCTCTAATTCCTGATGAACCAATTTGGTTCAGTGTGAATATTGGAAGGGTGAGACTAAACGAGAGGCCTACAACTTATATGTCAAGTGTTGGTCATTTCAAAGTTGTGTGAAGCTGGTTAGTGTTAGAAGAAATGAAGAGAGTTAAGTCTAGTACTAGAGGACTAAGTTTGGTACATCACACAATGCCAGTGATACACTTAGAGACACTGGTCTTAGTGGGAGAAGACATTAAAGTGCTGTTAGTTCATTACATTTGTTAAGAAAATTAGTCTACAGAAATATATATGTAAGTATGTGCATGAAAAAATGTAAATATTTTTATTATGTAGATAAGTGCCTTTTATCTATCTATCTATCTATCTATCTATCTATCTATCTATCTATCTATCTATCTATCTTATCTATCTATCTATCTATTATTTAAAATGATGTTACATGTTAAACTGTGTATACAATCTAGACTTTCATAATAGATTTTTTCAAGCTTATATATTATATCAGTTTTCCTTGTCGATTCGTGCAACCTGTGCCATACACACATTGTGCTTGGCAGGAAGTGCTTATATATTAGGTCCAGCATATGGTATTCATATAACGTTTTATCTCTTTGTTCTACCTTGTAATATATGGTTTAAATTGTATCTATTAGTTATAGGTTACTTGGATATCTCTAGTCGAGGATAGTCTCGTCTCGAGCGATTGTATGTCCTAATAGTGTGTTGTATATTTGTCATATCACAACACTCTATGCTTCAGTATGTTTGTCAATACATAATAAAAGTATATAAGTCTAAAGTATAATGATCAAACTATAATAATTACCTGTTGATGTGAAGCCAGGTCTACCTCTGGGAGACATCCATCCCTGCACGGACCTGTAAAAACGAAACATAACTTGTTGATGATCGCATCAGCTGTTGACTTCGTCATGTTGGATTCTAAGTTCCTGGGAATAGAATCAGTCATTGTGTCTAGTCGCCATATGTTAAGATGGACCTTTTTTTTTGACTACGTAAGATCACACATCCTGGAGTAGTTCTCAGTCAAAGTTCAAGGTCTGTGTGTTTCATAAGTAACAGCATAAGGAGGAAGAAATTGACTGACCAGTGGCCGCCTGACACAGACATGATTTTTTTTTCTCTTCACTCCCAACAATGGTAGTGTATTCAATAATTCTGTCACCCGGTACTTCGACAGCAAACAATGGTCGCCCACTGGCTGCTTCAAGCAGCTGATACAGGCCAAGATGGGGAAAGTCCGAGAGGGGGTTTCTGTTCTACTCCCGCGCGCGTGTGTGAGCGGCGAGTTTGGTTTTTTTTTTTTTTTTGGAATCATCCCAACCTCACGCGCCCCCTCCCTTTTTTTCTGGTCTCAGCGTCGGTGTCCACCGCGTGTTTGCGGAATATGAGGTTTGCGAGAGGCGCGCGCTTAGGGAGAGAAGACGGGGGGGGGCGAGACGGAAACTTGTGTGAGTGAGTAAGAGGAGGTACATGAGTGTGAGCTGAGTTGGGGGGGGGGGAGGGGGGGGGGGTCGATGCGCGTGCAACAATCGCAGTGACTCAGTTTTATGCTGTGATTGTGTTGTCAGGTAGTCACTGGTGGTCGAAGGATAGAGGGGGGGGGGAGTAAAAAAGGGGGGGGGTGTAGAATGAGGGAGGAAAGACCAGGTCGAAAGAAGAGGGAGGGAAACTGCTTGTTGTGTGGAGCATAAATCTGGTGGAGACTTAACATATGAGGTCAAACACTATGATAGAACTGATAGGTGGTACCCACCAAGTCATCTTGGATCTATTTACATATTGATTTCGAGCTAAGAATAAAAACAAAAAAGATTCCCCCCTCTCCCCCTCTCTAATGAGCTGGCTAGAGTTTAAATCAAACATTCTTAAATGACATTGCTGATGTTATTTTTATCCGATAAAAATGTTTAGTCATTTAGAACATAGTACTGTTAACTAGGTATTTATAGTCAGAAAGAAAAACTAAACGGGGGCGGGAGTAGTCAGTCGAGGACTAGGGCACTTGATGCTGTTCCAGAGGTCTAGGTTTCCAGTCCTCGAGGTGATAGTCAAACAATGCAGGTGAATTGAGGTTCTGGTGTCACTAAGCAAGAATGACAAAGGGCCTGCCCCTCAGTTGAGACAATAGCTTGATACCCAGAGCAACTATCGCTTCGTATCCGGCAGGAGTGACCTCTATCTACACGGACGGCTCCGTGCAGATGCTCGAGGGCACAACAAAAGCTGGGTATGGGGCGGTGGTCCGACTCTCTGGCAATCCCGAAAGTGTGGAGCTGAGTGGAGCCTGCAATGGGAAAAGCAGCACAGAAGCTGAGTTGAAAGCAATGCTCGTAGCATTGACGTGGGTAGCGGAAATAGTCGGAAATGAATCCACGGCCTCAGCGGACGTGGTCATTTTCACCGATTCAATCTCTGCGCTCGATGTCCTTGAAGGGCAGATTGCAGGCGTCGGAAGGGTAGAAGCGTTCCTCATGGTGGTGGAACGTCTTTTACAGCTCAATGTAAATAGTTTTATTCAGTGGGTTCCATCCCATTGTGTCTGGTCAGTCATCAGAGGGCTGACTTTTTAGCTTAAAACCGAGGCGGCAACATGCACCCCATGGGCGTAGCCAGGGGGGGTTCTTGGGGTTCAAACCCCCCCCGAAATGAAATCCCCCCCCCCCGAAGGGGGGGTGTCGGAATTTACTTACTGATTTTTTTATTAGATTTTGTTAACTTTAGGCGAGATTTCAATACTAAACCATCATTGGTCCCAGCGCAGCCAAGGAGTTTTGAGTTTAAAACCCTCTGACAGGGGGTTTGCAGTTAAATCCCCCTCTTCTATAGAACAAAACAAACAAAAAAACAAAACAATGTAAACGACAATTTCGAAATTCCAAGAGCATAGCTAAAAAGGGGGGGGGGAGTTTGATTTTAAAACCCCCTCCGAAATTTTCGATAAAACCCCTTCTTCAATGTAAGACTATCCATACATCAGTCACCGGCTTCTGTGAGCGTAGCCAAGAGGGGTTTAGTGTTTAATCCCCCCCCAACCCAAGCGGCGCTGGCCATTAAAAAACCCCTCTTCAATATATTAAAAGCAAATTACACACTCAAAATTCTATGAGCGCAGCCAAAGGGGTTTTAAGTTTTAAACATCTTATAACAAAAATAATTACGCACTCAAAATGCTATGAGTAGTATGAGGGTAGCCAAGGGGGGGGGGTTGAGTTTAAACCCCCTCTTCAGCGGGGTTTAAAGATAAAAAATACTTCTTCAATATAAGGAAAGGAAATTACAGACTAAAAATGCTATGTGCGTAGCCATAGGGGGTTTTGAGTTTAAACCCTCCTTCAGCCGGGGTTTGAAGCTAAAAAATATCTCTTCAATTTGAAAAAAAAAAAAGCAAATTACACGCTCAAAATTATAAGAGCGTAGCCAACCCAATGGGATTTAGAATTTAAACTTCCTCCTCCAGAGAGTTTTTTTTAACTTTAAACCGCCTACGGATTGTTTTGAGTTTACAATCCACTTACCGAGAGCTTTGAGGTTGAAAATACATTATTCTAGAGCAAACTAAATTCACCAAAATCTATGAGCGTAGCTCTGGGGTTTTAAATTTGTTTAAAAAATGATTTTGACGATAAAAATGTCCTTTTCGATATAAAATCTTTAGCAAACTACAGACACCCAATTACACGAGCCTAGTCAAGAAAGATTAAACATTTCTACCAGTGGCTGGGCTCCATTAATAAAGTGCAGTGAATAGTCGACTGCGAAATTAAAAAAAAAATGTAGCTCAACAAGATGCCTAAGACAGATTTTAGGACTTAGTTATAGAGATCGAGTCTAAATCAAGGAAATCTTATGCCGAACTAGGAGTTGACCCCTTAGTAAGGTTGTGACAGAGCGCCGAAAGAGGTTAGCGAGACATGTTCTCCGACAAAATAAATTACAGCCTAATAAAAGTTGCGATGACATCCAAGTACAACTTGGAGTCCTCAGAGCAGGTGGGAAGAGGCTTCAGAAATTGCCAGTCACAGATTTTTGTGGAAACATATAGCAAACTACAGACACCCAATTACACGAGCCTAGTCAAGAGAGGTTACACATTTCTACCAGTGGCTGGGCTCCATTAAAAAAGTGCAGTGAATAGTCATCTGCAAAATAAAAAAAAAACAAAAACAAATGTAGCTCAACAAGATGGCTGAGACAGATTGTAGGACTTTGTTATAGAGATCGGGTCTAAATCAAGGACATGTTCTCCGACAAAATAAATTACAGCCTAATAAAAGTTGCGATGACATTTAAGTACAACTTGGAGTCCTCAGAGCAAGTGGGAAGAGGCTTCAGAAATTGCCAGTCACAGATTTTTATGGAAACATCTTGTCGTCAAATGTGCGGGAGGGTCTAAGTCAGTAAGAATAGCCCATAAGGTTTTTGAAATAAAACTTTTTAACAGCAAGATAATGCACCATAGATACCTCATAATATGTATTTTGTTGACATTCAATACCGGAAATAGTGCTTGGCGGCGGGGCTTCGCCCCGCACTGGGGGAGCTCTCGACGCTCCCCAGAACCCCTTGCGGCCAAGGGGGAGAGTCTACAATTTTTCCACTAACTCCAGGAAGAACATATTCTAGGGCACAATAAACGCCTTCCGAAACAAAGAAGCTAATAAAAATTAATTATGTACACACACACACATATATATATATACACATATTTAATTTTTTTTTTATTTTCACGATTTTGGGGGGGGGGGGGAAAAAAAAACCCCCCCCCCCCCAAAACCCTCCCCGAAAAAAAATCCTGGCTACGCCCATGATGCACCCTATATGATGAACCGTGCATCCTTGCGAGTGTACGATCCCTAGCCGACACCCGATTGTCGGGACGTTGGTATTACAGTTGGGACGCTTCTTCCGATAAAGGCCGAGAGCTATACAAGCAGATGAGTAGACCAGAACGAAAGGACGCATGGTGGGAGCTCTGAAGTGGGGAACAGGCAGTCCTAGCCCAGTTCCGAGTCGGAAACCGTCCAATAGGCGTGTACTTAGGACGATGGAAGGAGAACTACGACACACGGTGCCGCCGTTTCGTCGAGGAAGACGAAACAATAGAGCACATTCTTTATGAATGTCGCGCTCTGCAAGATGAACGATCGGGACAAGGTAATGAGAGAGAGATAACTGGTCCATGTGTGGCAAGGGTCTGTCCTTGTACGGGGATAAGGCGACCCTACAACTCACTGCTCGCTTTCTATTCCGTGCTCTAAGGCATTGGCGTCACTATGGTGGGTGTCACCCGATTAGGTAGATTAGCGTTCCACTTATTCTTCCCAATAAAAAACTGTCGTTGTTTAATTCTTTTTTTACGCAATAATACATTTCGTTGATTGCTGTTACACAACGTAACATATTATTGTTAAATATTACATACATTAACATCTACGATTTTTAAGTTAGAAACAAATTAAACATGAACTGAGCATGCTCCCCTTAGTAAACATCATACAGCTCTTAATGGAAACGTTTGAACGTTATAGTCACATAGTAGTTTCCTGAGGACAACTAATGAAAAAAATACAGCTTTATGAAAAGTATATTTATAGGTACAAAAACTTAAAAATATTTTTTTTAACTTTTAAAACTTTACAATAACTTTAGAAAATCAAAATTCAAATGTCCTTTTCAGGATTTCAAATTTGAAAACTTATAAATAACTTTAAACTCAATATATTTTGCGACTTCTTTTTTAATGGACAGAATCGCTTGATTTGAAATTCGTTTTTCAAAAGTTATTAATAGTTGTTAAATAGCTTAAGTTTTGAAAAGCTTCTTTTACACATGACGCCACGTAGACATGTATTTGGCAAGAAACAGTTAAAGGTTTAAATCAAAGGCTGGTAGAGATTCGTTGACGTCCTTTAAAACTTTGATGCATTCTAGTATTCTAGTTTTAGTATTTCTGTTCACATATCTTGTCGTCTGGCCCAGTAAAATGAGATTGATGCACTCAGTATTGACCTCGTCTTCTCTATTTGAATAGTGAATCCTGCATCTTAAGATCACTTTCCTGATATTTTCATATTTTAAAAACTTTTCACATATTTCGTAGAGTAAATGTTTAAGTGCTCTAGCTTAGCCACAACTTTGCGAATAATTCACACTTTAATTTGAAGGTACTCATGTGTTTTGTTGACTTTTTTTTTAGTACATCTGCCAACAAGAAAGTCAAGTATTAAAAGGTTTGCATGTATTCACAGTCAGCTGGAAATCGTATTAGCACTGCGCTCAAGTGTTTGTATTTTCAGAGAGACGGCAAAGATTTTTGCCGTCACACTTTCATAAAATCGTTCTTTCACACCAACGAGTTGTTCATATCATCATCAATTAAAATATTCCATCGATTGGTAACAGCGGCAAAGAACGAAAAACTTTTCTTTTTCTGATTAAGAGTTTTGACCACATCCATCCAAGTTTCTTTTCTATTCTTCGTCAATACTGTCTGCATTCGTCATAAATCCTTGACATCGAAGCTGCCATGTCCTAAATTCGTATATTAACACTTTAAGCCTATCTCTTTCCAGGCGTTATAAATCAGAACTGATATCATCAGCTTTTGGTCCACTTAAAGAGGAATATCCTACAACATTTCTGTCATTTCAACATTACCATAGCTACTGTTTATATATTTGACAACTTCAGAGACCCATGTTAGGTGTTATGTAATACAATATACCAGAGTACCTTGCAGCATTTATATCTCTGATCTCTGATAAGTATATCCCTTAAGTGGTTTGCTAAAACATGTATATATATCTTTGGTACACGCTTGGAAAGTAATTTTTTTTTTCATCGCCGCCTTGCAATCGTTTAAGTTATTATTTCGCACGGTGTCATATTTGGATAACATTTCCACAATCCCAAGAAAAAAAATCCGTTATTTAATGTAAAAAGTCTTCTTCAATTCGCTACCATATACCAACTTTTGCTTTGCTATAAACAATGTGATAGTAAGCAATGTATATGTGCAAGATATTCCTCTATTTCCCATCTTTACGTCAATCATGTCAATGCTATGAAACTAAATTCCAGCTGAAAAAATGTTCAAATTTGTAAGCCTGATAAATGTTCTTCACTCTTCTCGCGGATTTGTCATTGTAGACATGTCCACTATTTATCAAACAAGAAAATCTTGCTATTCCCCATTAAGAATAATTTTATTCAACCATTCTCATGTGTTATGATCTTGCTTCTGTCACTTTTAAACTTATTATTTATATTTGTGTGTGTGTGGAATAGTGCATTTTTTTTCCACTCGGGTGTCACCCCCTATCGGGTGTCACCCGGTGCCGACCGCACCCCCCGCACCCCCTAGTGAATCCACTGCTCTAAGGGAGTAATCTCAGCATGGTTTTTACTAATGGGGTATCTGATTCAGTATCACTAAGCATGGAGGGCTTGGATTCTGAACCTAGGGTTCGAATCTGGTGAAGAGTGGGATTATGACCACCGGGATTTTTAGGACTAAAAATGTAGAGTTTACTGTTCTATGACCTACGATTTGACGTCCGATTTGTAGGGCTCGTATCCATGTCTAGGCGTCAAAATGATGATAGTAAGATTCATTTATGTTTAAAGAAGTATTTTTTTAGGCTAATAAATCTGTGAGAGGTTATTATTATTATAATTACTTTGGAAAAACATAGACGCATTCTATAACAGCTAATAATTAATAAGGGATCTCATGGAATCAGTAGCCTACAATGACCAGTGATTGCTTACAGCCATACCCAGACAAAATCTTCTCTTTAACATTCTTCTGCTCTCCTGTCATATTGTTGAAGTCTCTATACAAAGAAAAAAAAATTATCTTCCACTAAATTGTTGAAACGAAGAAAAGGCATGTAGCTGAATGCCACATAGATCGAATTATATTTGTTTTAAATATATTTCACACACACGCACGCGCAAACACAAAAGAAAAGAAAAAGAGATGAAATGAAGAGGAAAAAGAGAGTTGGGGGGGATTGAGGTCAGGAAACAGGAGACTCCGTGATTTGCAAATCATTCCCAATTCGTTAGTTTAACAATGAAAGATGAAAGAAATATGCTGCAGCATATGCTAGGGCAGACTCCGTTCTGATCTGCTGCTGATAATCTCCATGGCAACGGAAATGGCGTCACAGAGCCAGGGCTCTGGGAGAGAAGCTTTTATATTCCGTTCATATCAGTAGCGTACCTTATCTCTGGAGATGGCGATGAGGGGGGGTGAAGAAGGGTCTTAAAAAAAGGGGGGGGAATTTTTATCAGACGACGAGGAATATTGTCAGCTACCTCCAGACATTAGCGTCCAAACATTGACATCAACACGATGTCATTTACACATTCACATTAACACAATGACATCTACACACATACGCATTGACATTTACGCATTGGCATCAACAAATTGGTATTTACACATTGGCGTGGGCACATTGACATAAGCACAATGACATCTACACATTCAAATATACACGTATAACACTTCGCAATGGCATCTACACTAAGACAGCTTCGCAGTGATATAGAGACATTGACAACTATTCAACAACATCCATACATTAGCATGCAAAGTTTGACACCAAAATAATGGTCTAAGGTCAATGACATCCATGTATGGACATTGACAGAATGACATCTACACAATGACGTCTTCACATTGTCATTTTGACAGCTATATTCACATACAGCTCGAACGTAGTACGGACAGCATGTCATGGTAGAAAGTTAAGTTCCTCTGTCAGACCTCTTTGATCAGTGGGGTAGATCATGTAAAGGTCATCTGTTTCTGTCGCCCAGGGTTTACTCAGTCATGTGGCCAGCACAACGACCAACCACCTTTACTTTTCCTAAACTTAGGGTCCCATCAGAGTTTGGTGGACTGAAGGGCGCCCTAAAAATCCCGAAATTGTAAAATCCTTGTCTCCACAGAGATTCAAACCCGATGCTCCTCTGTTCAGAGGCAGAGCTCTTTTCCACTCAGCCAGCGTGTCCCCCTTTGTCATTACAGAGTTCCCAATCATTGAAAGATATAGTACAAGGATTCTAATGCACAGTTCATTGTGTTGGCTAAGTGGTAAAAACATATTGAATCCGAGGGTTTTGTTTTAAACCCAAAATAAAACTTATACTCGTAATTCGACTTGTGCCTTAACTGCAATGGGTTAAATTAACTCTTTCTCTCCTAACTGACGATACCAAAGTTGATTCCACCAGAATGTGGTAAATTATTAAGGAGAGAAAGAGTTAAGACAGAGCATGTTAAAAGATGATAAAAACAGCTTCTTCTTCTTCGTTCTCATTTTACATGTCGGAGGGTTCAGATCAGTCATCCTATATCTTGAGATGAACTGTGCAGTGGTTTCCAGATCAGGCATTTCTCCGTATAGTTTTTGTTCTATAGAAAGTTTTTGGGGCCAGAGTCTTGTTCGGGTCTCTTGATACAGTATGCAGCTTTGAAGGAGATGATCAACAAGTGTCACTAGTCCCGATTTTTAGCTTCCGGAACAAAATGTTGTCTTATTCTGTTGTGTCCGGTCCTGAGTCGATAGCTTATAATAGGCGTCCTTTTCCTTGTAGTTGGAATGTGAGCTGGTCCAACTATCATTTATTCTACACTCTATTATTTTCACAATTTATTCTGTAAAATGTGGCCGGAGATTAAGTGTAATATGTGGTCAGAGAATGCCTTTAAAAGGAGACAAGACAATGTATGTTATAGGTGGTCAGAGAATGCGTTTAAAAGGAGACAAGACAATGTATGTTATAGGTGGTCAGAGAATGCGTTTAAAAGGAGACAAGACAATGTATAAGTGGCTAGAGAATGAATGTAGAGAAAGTACGACAACTTTTAAATCTCTTGATTTTTGAAACACTCTTGTCCCTACCAAGATTCGAACATGAATTCCCTTGCTTTGGAGGTGAAGTGGCCTATCAGTGCGCCCCATCACAGTTAATACTAGACTTGCTTTTAATAATTTCTTATTATGCCTGTCTCTGTCTTTCGATTAAACTCCTTTTTTTTCTCTTTTTTTTTTTGTATTTTTTCATCATACACATAAAGACATTGATTGACAGTCCTACAGACAGACAGACATGTAGATATACAAAGCTAACAAATATTAATGTCAATGTGGAGAGCAAAAAAAAAATGAGGCAGCGTACCAGATGACGAATTGCCCTCTGCATGAATAATGAATGCCCAAAACGTATCCAACGAGCTCTTTCATTGGTGGGAACTCTGTCACGTGCTTTCATTTTTTTTTCACTGTTCGGCCATTGGAGTTTGTCGCTAGAGCAATAAGGCAATCAATTTGACGATGGTCCTTCCATTGTAAAACAGCTGAGATATGAGGGTACGTGTAGGGGTGGTCCCGACGGATTCCCAGATCCCTACGGACTCCCCTATAATGGGCGAGATGGTTACATCTTCACAATAAACTGTCCAGAATAAATGTCAGTACTCGAAAACCTTTGCCTCGACCAGATTAAAATCTTGCCAGTTCTACGATGCGGATAGTTCGTATAGGTTTAGGCATATTTATTTCAGTCAGAGTAGTTGGAATCGTTCTCTGTCCAACGAATCCAGTTAAGACCATAGTCATAAATAAATATAGACTGGAAACAGGAAGTAACTTTATGTAACTTGAAAAAATGTATATCTATTGAATTCGGATTTCCGAAATCTGACAAGTTGCACGATCTTCAGTCTTAGAGATTAAACAAAACTACACTGCCTCCTTATTTACTATATATATAGGTGTGTTTCATTGTGTATATAAAAAAGAAAGTTTAAAAAAGCACTTCATGGCGGAAATAGATATAAATACTTAACTTTTATACTACTCATGCTGTATAGTAAAGCGCACAAATTTGCAAATCACAAATTTTCCCTTCATAAAACTCTCTTATTGGCCAGTCTATATTTATTTATAACTATGGTAGAGATTCATTCCTTATTTTTAAAAAGCCCATTTTAAAAATAGATTAAAAAAAAAAAAAAAAAAAAAAAAATTATAATTGAATGGAGATATTCATACCAGGGGCGGACTGGCTAAATGAGCTTTAGGGCAAAGGCCCGGTTGCTCGGTACCAAAAAGGTCTGGTTGCCAGGTACCCAAGGTCGGTAGGGCCGCTGAAAGGGCCGCATGAATGCCACTATGTATTAAGTTGTCAAAGGTTTTCTAATATTCTCTTAAAAAAGGGTCCTCTGAGCATCGTGTTTAACAGAAATCTCTCTACAGTGTAATACTAATTTAATAAAACAAATTTTCCGAAATAATGTAATAGCCTAGGTCCGTAGACAGTGATTCTAGTAGGATTTTAGGGCCTACAAACTTAGAGATTAAAAATCAACATAGGGCCTGATTGTATAAAAATGTCTTTGCCGATTTGGACACCCAGTCCGCCCCTGTTTCATACCAATGGTCATGCAGAGTAATCTGATCTTTGTTGATATAATTTGTACCTTTACCTCTACATATCCCTTAGTCTGTTGCACCGTTGGGGCACCACGCAAGATTTGTAGACCATATTCTCCATTCCTCCCTGTCTTTTGCCTTAGTTAGAACCTCTTTCAATGGCAGGCCGGTCCATTCTTTTAGGTTGTCTTCCCATCGTTTTCTCTGTCTGCCTCTTCTTCTTTTTCCTGGTCTTTATGAGCCCCGAAGACCTTGTAAAATGGTCATAGATTTTAAGCTTGCGTTTTTTTTACGATAGTTAGCAGGTCATCATGGGATCTGATCGCTGCAGTACTCCTGCCTCTGATCTCTTGGTTTGTAATGCGGTCTTCGAATGTGATGCCTAGGATCCTTCTGTAGGATTTTGATTCCATTGCTAGGATCCGCCTCTCTAGATCTGCAGTCAGCGTCCAAGACTCACAAGGTACAATTACACTTATTATAAGCTTTGTTTTTTTTTTAAAGTACTTTGTAATGTTAATTTTTTTTTTATTACAAAGCATATATCAACTCACTCTGTCTGGTATAAATCTTCTACAGTTATCTCTCTCACTTCGTATAAAATTGAAACGTTTTTACACAATAATTCATTGATGGTTATGAGTAGTTCAACACACAAAGAATTAACCAATTATATAGTTAATTAGGTGCAATTAATTAATAGTTTTATATATAGAAATAAAGAGGAGATACATTTCTCGGTATTGGTATAATGGCAGTAATTGTGCGGTTCTTTCCCTAATGTAATAAGCCTTTTAAAAAATTATTTTAATATATTTCACTTGTTTATAGTTTGTTTCCTTAACATCAGGTAATGACTTTGACCATGTGTTTAGCTACTTCTAGATAAATAATTTTACAATATTTTAACTATCAATTAAGGTTTTCACTCTGTGGCTAATTAGCTAGTAATTTTTTTCCTCAAAAGATATAGTCTCATACCCTTTTCAAGTTCTAGGAAAATGAAGTCTTTTTCAAAAATGCTTGAAAATTTTCTCCTCACCCATTTGTTCCCCAATAATATAATGAAAATGTAAGTTAATCGTTTAACATACTAATAATATTAGAAAAGTGAAACGTCATGTCTAGTTTAAATGTGTTCAACATCCATAATTATTCATATATATTTAAACTGTAACAAGAAACTATTTATATTGCATAAGAACAACATGAAATCAATTATTTCTTTTGATTGCAATATGATACACTATTCATCTTTGAGTATTTGTTAGTATTGGTAGTTTAATGTAGTTATGATTTCTGATGTATTTTATAGTTGTAATTAGTGAATTTGGAAGAACTACTATACATCTATCCACTAACTTGACTAATACACTCAGGGACAAAGCAAAAAAAAAAAAAAATATTCTATGCTCAGAGAATCATTCAACATATTTAAAATTTAAAAGATAGAATACTAAACAGGGACTACCTCAAGCATAGGCAAACCAAACAGTCACCCAGAGCTTCCGATTGTTGGGGTCCTCGAGCAAGAGGAAATAGCGTAGCTTGTTATTTTTTTGGAATACATTAAATTGGGTAATTTGAGCTTTTTTTCAGTTTATTATTATTTGGGGCCACCAAATTCACTTTGTGTCGGCCCTATGGCCTCAAAATATTCAAAGCCGGTTCTTTAATAATTAAACATTAATTTTGGCGCCATAAAATAAAGTGAGACGGTTGGAGTGCCATCAGAACCTAAAGACTGCAGTGTTGAACTTTATACAGTTTAAAGCGCAGACCCGTAACGTGGAAACGAGCTATTGGTCTAAACTACCCACAGGTTGGCAGGGGCGTAGCTAGGAATTCTCCATCGTTTGGGAGCCTGGGGGGCTTGACTTCTTTTGGGGCCTCTGCAGTTGCTTATCATCTAATTTTCAATGTAAAAAAACACTCATGTGGGGGCCCCCCTCAAGTGGGTGCCAGGGGGGATTTTCAAATTATCCCCTTTACTACCCCACCCTAGCTACGCCACTGACGATTGGTCTCGATCTAACAAACTGTGTAATATAAGAGTGCTTTAGATCCTTCCAAAACAAATTGAAGCAGCTGATGTTGATTTTTGTTGTTGTTGTTGTTGTTCATCATCATCGCTCCTTTGTGTTCCTTGTGGAACATAGGGCCTCGACAAAAACACGCCACTCTCCACGGTCTCTTGCAAGTTTTTTGATGGCTTCCCAGCTCTTTCCGGTTCTCTCGGCTTCCTCCAGTAAACTGCGTCGCCATGTTCGTTTTGGTCTTCCTCTTCGTCTTGTTCCCTGGGGGTTCCACTCTAAGGCCTGCCTAGCTCTGCTGCTGGTAACTTTTCTAAAGGTGTGACCAATCCATCTCCACTTCCTCTCCAAGATCTGCATCTCTATATTCTTCAGCCCACTCATCTCCCACAGTTTGGTATTTTCTACTTTGTCTTTGTTGTTGTTATTACAAAGCTTATATCAGCTCACTCTGTCTGTCTGTATGTCCGTCTGGTAAAACCTTCATACACGTTATTTCTCCCACACCCATTTTCGAATCAAGCTGAAACTTTAAACAATTATTCATTGTACCTAACAAAAAATGAATCAATGTTACAAAAATAACTGATTAGTCAATTAATTATTGATAATTAAATATTTTATTTTGATATTGAAAACTGAAAATAACTTTTACAATTTTAGATTCATTGTAAGTGTGGAGTATTTCCCCTTAGATAAGCTATATTTTTTTTTTTTAAAAAAGTATTTTTATTAGCGGCCCCCGTAAGGGGAAAAAGCCGCTATTAGGTTTGTGCAAAATGTCCGTCTGTCCATCTGTCACACTCAGGGCGCCGAAACTAGAAGAGATACGAAAAATATTTTTTCACCATTAAATGCGGCTTGAAAAGTTTAGGTGCAACGGCTACTTTTAGTTTTCTAAAAGCAAACCGTTTAATTTATAAAATTAATTATGCAAGCGATTTTTTAATAATAAAACACCAATTCTGAAACAATTACGTAAATCTAAGGGAGGAAATGTTACTATAAGAAATGTTTCGCACATATAGATATCACGCACATTTTTTTAAATGAACTTTTAGCAGCGGCTTTCGTGTACTAGCGTAAAGCCCGGAAATGACATGATTTTAAACTAATTTCTTAAAGTTTTAAAAAAAAATCTGATTTTTAAAAAAAAAATTGTTTAGTGCCCCCATTAGAATGAAACAAGCATATTTTTTTTTCCTTTTTGTCTGTTGGTTGGTCTGTCCGTCACGGTTAGAAAAAAACACTAATGGCTTTTGAAAATATGATTTAACCTTTACTGTTCTTTCAGAAATATTGTGATAGTTCAAAGATCGGAGCATACAGGAATTGGCAAGGGACTTAGAAGGAACATCCGAAACATCTTGCGAATAGGCGGATCTGACAGGGATCCGACTCCGTCGGGGACCGCCTCTGAGTTTGTGTATCACACAAACTCTGTAATCTTGTATTTTGATTGTTTTCATTGTTTTAACTTAGCCCAGCACAAGGGATTGCGTTGCCATACGCACGAAGCGGGGGAAAAAAGGGAATCTGGAGTTCTTGGACTAAAGAAGAAAAAAGCCGTTCTGTCCTTCCTGCTGCCTGAGAAGTCGATTGTGGACCTGGAGAGACACGGCGAAGGGAGTCGTTGGTCTGGATAAAGATTTGTTAGAAAAAACTGTTGGAACTAAAAGGGGCGTAGCTAGGAATTTTCCATCGTTTTGGGGCCCGGGGAGCTTGACCTCTTTGGGGGCCCCTGCATTTTGCATAATATTATATTTTTAAAGTAAAAAAAAACCTCATTTGTGGGCTTCACTCAAGTGGGGACCGGGGGATTTTCAAATTCTCCCCCCTCCTCCACCACCCTAGCTACGCCACCTGGAACTAAAGACTAGGCTCAAAATGTGAAGGATTGAAGCCACTGTATGTGTTTTCGTCTTTACTATACGATCTTTTACATTTAACCCTCGCTGAATTACCCTCTCGTTACCATCTCTCTCGTTACCCTCTCTCTCTCGTTACTCTCTCTCTCGTTACTCTCTCTCTCTCGTTACTCTCTCTCTCGTTACTCTCTCTCTCGTTACCCTCTCTCTCGCTACTCTCTCTCTCTCGTTACTCTCTCTCTCTCGTTACTCTCTCTCTCTCGTTACCCTCTCTCTCTCGTTACTCTCTCTCTCGTTACTCTCTCTCTCTCGTTA
>JADKLZ010026931.1:0-18355 GCA_021533235.1 Biomphalaria straminea | reverse complement strand
CGTTACCCTCTCTCTCGTTACCCTCTCTCTCGTTACCCTCTCTCTCGGTCTCTTTCCACTCGCTGTTTCTCTCTTTCTCTAGGTTTCTCTCTCCTCTCTTTCTTTCTGTCTCTCTCCGCCTCTCTTTCACATTCTCTCGCTATCTCGCTCTCGATTTCTCTCTCTCTTTCTCTCTATCCTTCTCCATTTTACCTCTCTCTCTTTCTCTCTGTGACATTCTCTCTTTGTCTCTTTCTTTTTTTCTTACCCATTTTTCTTTTTTTTTTTTTTCATTTTCGTTCTTTCTAGAAGAGCGAGACAAGAAAGTCATAGAGATACATGTGAAGAAACTAAACGACATGAGAGAGACAGAGAGAGTGGGAGAGAGAATTTTGAGCCAGAATGAGATTGATCATGAGAGAAAGTTGACATTAGATAGAGAATAAGTCTTGTCTATAAATCAGTTTTCACATCCAGAGTTCAAAGTTACTCAACTTTCTCTTTCTAAACATAATAGAATAGCATCCCGCTTGCATGTTGATCGATCGGCTTCTAAATTTAGCAGTGCGCGGAAACCTCTCTTAAAGTATTTTACACTGGGTCCAGGTGTGGCAGGCTAGCACGTGCCACTTTAGCCACTCCATCCCCCCCCTTTTTTTTCTCCACTTGTAGATAATAGCTTCTCACCTGCTGTGTCACGCACATATAACCCCCAGGTCTAGATAGTTATCTGGACGCAATGTACGGTCACAACAACCTGGCTACTTAACGCGTTGACAAAAGTGAGTATCTCAAAGCCGAGACACACAGTACCCCCACCCCGGACAGTGGCGTAGCTAGGGTGGGGGGGGGGAAGAAGGGACGAATTTGAAAATCCCCCGGGCCCCCACCTGAGGGGTAGCCCAAATTAGTGTTTTTACATTAAAAATGATTATATTACGCAAAATGCAGGGGCCCACAAAAAGGTCAAGCCCTCCCCCGGGGCGCCCGGGCCCAAACGATGGAAAATTCCTAGCTACGCCCCTGCCCCAGGCTTACACTCACGCACTCAACCTAGAAGCTGCCCCTGGTATAAAAAAAAAGCCTACTTATGAAAATGTAAAAGTATTTAGTTCTGCCTATGTTGGTGTGAAGGAGCCATGTAAAATATGTTACGTAGTAGATTGGGCCTAGAGTTTGAGCGTTGGGGACAGTCGAGCAGGTGTGAGTGGTAGGTTTGAACTCATCAGGATGCAGATGTGTTTTATGTTGGACATTTGTGAAGTGGTTCAATGGGAGTGGGATAGAGTGAGTGCTGAAGCTGTATGATAAATGCGAAGTGGTTGAAAGGTGAGGGGGGGTTGTATGTGTCCGAAAGGTGTAATGTGATTGACCTTGGCAGCTGTAGCTGTGATTGTAGCTGTGTGAAAGATGTAATGTGGTTTAGCTGTGATTGTAGCTGTGCAAAAGATGTAATGTGCTTGACCTAGGTGGCTGTAGCTGTGATTGTTGCTGTGTAAAAGATGTAATGTGGTTGACCTTGGCGGCTGTAGCTGTGATTGTAGCTGTGTGAAAGATGTAATGTGCTTGACCTAGGTGGTTGTAGCTGTGATTGTAGCTGTGTAAAAGATGTAATGTGCTTGATCTTGGCGGCTGTAGATCTGATTGTAGCTTTGTGAAAAATGTAAAGTGGTTGACCTTAGCGGCTGTAGTTTTTATTGCAGCTCTGTAAAAAAGATGTAAGCTAGTTAATAAAAGGGTGCTTTATCTGTAATTACTTGATGGTAGCTGTGTAGAAGATGTGTAGTGGTTGACAAAGGGAGGTGGCATTAGCTCTACGTGTTTAGAGGGTTACTGTGTGAAAAGTTTTAAGTGATTTTCTAAAGAATGTTTCTTTTTTGTGGCTATGTGAAAGTTCTGAAATATTTCATTACATATCGCTATAGAAAATTACATTTAAAAATGTAGCCGTAATGTGACAGTTGTGAAGTAATAGCTGTGATGTGATAGCTGTGACGTAATAGCTGTGATGTGATGGCTGTGCCATGATAGCTGTGATGTGATAGCTGAGAATACGGAGCTATTTGTGTGAGAAATCTGTAAAGTGGTATCTCTAACCACAAGCTTGTCTCAACAGTGATAGCTGTCTGATGTACCTTTATGAAGACACATGATGTAGCTGTCTAAAGACGCATGGTGTAGCTGTCTTATGACACATGATGTAACTGTCTGAAGTCACATGATGTGGCTGTCTGAAGACACATGATGTAGCTGTCTGAAGACACATGATGTGGCTGTCTGAAGACACATGATGTGGCTGTCTGAAGACACATGATGTGGCTGTCTGTATACACATGATATAGCTGTCTTAAGACACATGATGTAGCTGTCTGAAGACACATGATGCAGCTTTCTGAAGACACATAATTTAGCTGTCTGAAGACACATGATGTAGCTGTCTAAAGACACATGATGTAGCTGTATAAAGACACATGATGTAGCTGCCTGAAGACACATGATGTAGATGTTAGGAAGTAGCTTAAATTCAATAGACGCCGATGGGTTAATTAAAGTTACGTGAATCGTATGATACACTAAATATGATACACTTTTAAAAGCCTGTGTGAAATAACCATGACTGATAATAATATGCTAAATATACATTGCAGGGCCCAATTTGAAGCAATCGGTGAAACGGACTAAGGCCGTCCTGCAGAGACAGAGTACCATCGAGAGAAGACAGACACAGAGTACCATCGAGAGAAGACAGAGACAGAGTATCATCGAGAGAAGATAGACACAGAGTACCATCGAGAGAAGACAGAGACAGAGTACCATGGAGAGAAGACAGAGTAAAGTTCCCCTTTCAAAACTTACGATCTATAGGGTAGATGATGTAGAAGTCATCTGTTTTTTTGTTTGTTTTCGTTGCTAGAATTAGGTTGCCGAATACTGTTAATTTCCACATTATTAGATTAGATCGCCAAATGCTTTTGTTTTCGACATTGACAGAGTTAAGGCTCCAAATGCTGCGATTTTAAAATTGTAGAATTTGATGTTTAAAAAACAAGGAGGGAAGAAGACTGAGCTCCTTATCGTCCAGTGCCTTTTGGTTTGGACTGTCCGTAACTGAAATCTCATCCAAGCCGTTGTTGGAGACTTATCTCAAGTGTCAAGCTCTTTGTATGTGTGGAACCATCCTGCTCCCCACTCCCTTCCTCATACACAACCCCCCCCTCACCTCCTCTATCCCTCCTCTAGTAATGACATCACACGAGACAGAGAAAACATATCTCCTTCTGTTTAAGCTCGTGGACGTACCGCCGATTAATGGAACACCCCCCGGGGGGAGAGACTTGAGGGAGATTAGCGAGAATACAAAAAAAAAATGTAAAAAAGTCGGGGAGGGGGGAGGAGGAATTAGAGAATGAATGATATAAATGCAGAGGTCAGACCTAGAGCAATAGTGGCCCATTATTTCTTCTCTCCTGATGCTGGTACCGATGAACAATGAAGTGGATAGAGCGACTTGATAAATAGATTATTTATACACCGGGGCGAGGAGTACTGAGACAATGTTTGCATTGAAAGTCACTCACTCACTGGCCACTTGACTTAACTCGCCAACTATTGAGGGGGGGGGAAGTGGGGGTAGGGTGCTATTGGAATGCAAGCAAAGCACAGATACTCTCGGTCACACGCAGTTCGCAGCAGAAACTGTAAGAGCGTCACTCTGGTAACCAGCATCCATTGTTTCTTATATCTTTCTAATTAATGATTCATTCTATTTCATTTTTTTTTACCTGATTACAATACCTCTATTCGATTCGTAACTTCGTGGAAACTTCAAAAACCTGGATGGGTAAAAAGTTTGGGTGGGTGCTCGCGATTCTCGAAAACGGCTCCTAACGATTTTCCTAAAAATTAGGTGTGCACCGGATAGTACTTTTTGATATTCGGCCGGAACCGAATAATTCCGAATAGTGAAAAAAGGTAAATGGTGGCGGCCCCCGGTACCACCCAGTGGTATTGGAAACAGCAATGCCCTATAGACATTGACTCGTGTCTCTCCCAGACAGGCCTGAGAGGTCCGCAGGTTTTGTTTTTTTTACTGTTTGACATTTGTTCTCGAACGGATTCAGACAGGTTTTTTTTTCAAACTTAGAGCTCGAAGAGCCTTCGGCTCAGCTCTTAAACTATTCAAACTATTGACTAGACATAAAAATAAAGAGAGGTGTACATTATTCCCCCTGGGTGTGTGCCTGAAAGCTCAATTTTTCGACCAAAATAATACGCACTGAAAGAGTTAACTTGTTTAGGTGTACGTGGAGTGTATCATTAAGACTATAATACACCTACATCATCCTTTTTTTGTGGAAACACTTTAAAGCTTTAAGCCAACAATCGAGTATCGACTAAAGGGGACATGCTGCTGTAGATTCCTTTCATCTATGACCCAGGAATGCGCTATTGTGTGCATACTCCGGTGCTGCTGTCAAGAAGCAGCTGTAGTATAATTATGTTGATAGATACATTTCTGATGTAAAGGTAACTACTGTTGATGTTGTATACATTAACATTTCTAGTTCTGAATAAGTTGATTCTTTTCTATATTACAATGTTATAAAATATGTAAAACGTGACAGTAATTTCTTCGATCTTGAAGTGGACACACTAGCGACAGTTGTTTGTATCAGGGTGTGAGGCTTTACTTATAATACAATATACCTTATCGTGATATCAGTCATAGAAGCGGCGACAACTAATTTGCATAATTCTTTGTGGTCGTGAACATGCCTATGTAGGTGGTTTTTTTTTTTATTTTTTTTACCAGGGCGGAACTGCTGCAAACCTGCCACAACATCAGAACCCTCTTAATTTGGACACTGTAAAGAAAGATATAACAAAAGTTATTTCCCTTTTATGAATCTCAACTTTTAACGGAAGTAAAAAATAATACTATTGATAAAACTGGAAGTGAAAAAGTTTAAAGATGAAGTGACAATAGAAGTTATCTAAAATAACTTATAACATTATTTAAAAGAACTATATAACATGTTGTTATACTAGTTGAGCGAATACCACATTTGACCTTGCAGACACACTTGAGGCCTTAAAATCCTTAAGATTATTCTGGTTACATATTGTTATGACTCTCCCATGCGCGCCACCATGCAGGCTAGTGCACAAATGCGCACCTCTAGTGAACGGACTAGAACAGTAAGTTGACATTAAGAGAATAACGATTTCCGCCCACGTTGAGAGTCAAGATGGAGAAACAGTGCTGAATAAAGATGTTGTTTTATGTACCTGTGATGTCATGTAAATAAACATCTATGTCTCGTTGAGTTGCCTTCCCTGAAGTTATTACAATATCATAGAGGCTCCTGCTCCAGACTTGCCAAATTATCAGGAAATTTCTAAGTAGTTCTTTTTAACATAATATAAATATAAACAAACAATCATTATCAAGACAGCCTGTATTTAGGTAGCAATTTAAGCCAAATTGAATATTCTCTAAACCAAAATGAGCCAAAATAGTCTTTTTCTTTGTTAGTGTGTTTTAATTTACAACAAATATTAAAAACGTTTTAATTTTTCTTTGAAATATATTACAAAAAATTTACACAAATCAGACCAGTGCCAGGCCTCTAATATGTGTAACTACAAAACCGTAGTCAGGCAATGAAAACTGATCAGACTAATCAATAACACCATATAATTTAAAGTCTGCAGACCTGGGAAGCTATTAAAGGCCTCCTCTTGCACCCCCCTCCACGCTCTCTTATCGTACAGAGAAATCAATAAAGTAAAACGAATTGATTTTTTTGTCTTCACTCCATCGTTATTGTACTTTGTTAGATTAGGGTTCAGATTTGGTCAAGATTGTGTCTTAATGTCCAGCTTCATCGAAGTTTGTCAGATTATGGTCCAAATTTTTGTCATGATAGCGTCATGGTGTCCAGCTTTATTTTAGCTGGTCAGATTATGGTCCAAATTTTGTCAAGGTTGCATCATAATGTCCAGCTTTATTGTAGTTGCTCAGATTATTGTCCAAATTTGGTCAATATCCTTTGTCCAGGTCTAATGTTATTGTACTTTGTTAAATTTGGATATACGTTTGTGAACATTTCGGCTTCCTGGCTGTGTATGTCCATATTTATATATCTCAAATCCACCCCTCCGGCACATTCAAATTCTGTAGAAACTTAATTAACCATGTTAATTCTCCTTCTCCATTGCGAAAACAAATTTTTTAAATAAAATTCACATTTTCTACCTGACTTGTGATATAGTATCACAGTACAAAAGAAATCATCCACTAATCAAACTTATATTTTATCTTTTAATCTCTTTATAAAGTTGTTGGTGTCATTTAATGGTGTCAGGAGCTCAATGAGGCATTTGTATGAGAATCACTGAGAGGCATTAGTTAAGTTACTTTCTTTAAAAACAAAAAAGACTAAAAATACAACTTTTATCGTTTGAGTAGCAGATGTCATGAGGCAAGGCAAGTGGCGGGGAGAAGCCCCGCAGTCCTCCCCCCCCCCCCTTATCCCCGGCCACCAAACATGATCCCCCAGCACGCCCGACCCCGTGATGTTGCCTGGAATCCTATGCGCACAGCAGGAAGTGGAATGGTGACAGCTGGGACACGTCCGGGCCAGACCACGTGATGATCACGTTGCTATGGTGACAACCGATAACATTAAATATAAAATTTGATATTAGAAATAAATTTAACGACAGGAGGGGAAAATGCGATTTTTTTTTTCATTACTGATTTTTTTTTTCTAAAGAAATATTTGTTTCTGTTTATAGAGCAGTAAAACTTTTGTAACAGTAGTTAGTAAGCTAATAGTATTAACTACAAGACCTAATCCAAGCGATGCTCAGGGAGTGGAATGGTAATAAAATTTTTATTATTTTCAATGCCTGAAAATAGAGAAATAAAAGAACATCTGTATTAAGCTAAATATGGCTGGTACTTACGTTTAAAGATTATTATTGTTAAAATTAAAACAAACACACACACACACACAGTGGCGTAGCTAGGATGGGGAGAAGGGGAGGGAGAATATGAAAATCTCCCGGGGCCTCCACTTGAGAGAGGTCCCCAAATAAGGGTTGTTTTTTTTTTTACATTGAAAAATAAATATTATTTAAAATGCAGGGGCCCCCAAAGAGGTCAACCCCCCCCGGGCTCCAAACGATGGAAATTTCCTAGCTACGCCCATGCACACACATTTATATATATGGCATATATAATATGCACCCGGTGACACCCAAAATCAGAAAAAAAATATTCTTGCAGAAGCAGGCACATAAAAAAAAATTAAGATACAAAGCCAATTTTACCTAGGTACATTTACTGTAGTAAACTAGATCTATCTAGTGGAAAGCGTGGCCGAGAGGCTAAGTGCGGCTTGAGCTTGGCTTGGCTTGGCTACCTAGAAGGGGGCTCGAGGTTCGACACCCGACTCGGGCAGAGTTGTGTTTACTGAGCGCCCAAAGGCAGCACGGGAAACCAACTCCTAGATACCCCCTCCCCCCCACTGGTCCACAAATGAGATTAGACCAAAGCGCTCTGAGCATGCTATTAGCATGAAAGTAGCGCTATATAAAAGCTATAATAATAATATCTATTTTATTTCAGTCTATATTTTTGATACAAATGTCTTCAATGTGACTTGCTAACAAAGGGGCTGCGTGTTGTCTTTCTTTGTATTTGCATTTTAGTTATTTTATATTTTAGTATTCATCTTCATCGTTCCTTTGTGTTCCTCGTGGAACATAGGGCCTCGACAAAAACACGTTACTCTCCACTGTCTCTTGCAAGCTTTTTTTATGGCTTCCCAGCTCTTTCTGGTTCTCTCGGCTTCCTCCAGTATACTGCGTCGCCATGTTCGTTTTGGTCTTCCTCTACGTCTTGTGTCCTGGTGGTTCCACTCTAAGGCCTGCCTAGCTCTGTTGCTTGTATCTTTTCTAAGGGTGTGACCAATCCATCTCCAAGAACTGCATCTCTATATTTTTCTGCCCACTCATCTCCCACAGTTTTGTATTTTCTAGTTTGTCGTACCACTTTATTTTTAGGATATTTCTCACGCATCTGTCGATGAAGGTCTGTACTTTTTTTTTGTTGTCGCTTCAGTTGTTCTCCATGTTTCAGAAACATACAGTAGGACAGCCTTGACATTAAAGTTAAAGATTCTATATTTTAGTATTAATCAGGTAAAAACGACATTATTAAAAACTTTTAGGAAAATAATTTATTAATTAAAGAGACGTCGTTTCATCTTCAAAGTACAACATGTTTCCGGAATGGTCAAAAAGTCTCTCAAATGTTATGTTCACGACCTTTCCGTGAAAATATAACTATATAATTCTTGGCCAGGTTTCTTATTTATCACTAGGATTATCTACACTTGCCTCATGGGTCTTCTACTACGGGGACAAAAATATGTTTCAGACGCCATAGAAAGAATTCTTAAACACAAAATACAGGAAAACTCTTGTCTTAACTAACGGTGCTTTCTCATAGCTGGACGGAGATGGAACACGATGCTTCTCTAATAGTTCATTAACTCTTTCTCTCCGTAATTATTTACCAAATTCTGGTGGAATCAACGTTAGTATCGTCAGTAAGGAGAGAAAGAGTTAAGTAATTGGTAAATCTTTTCAAAATTGATTCTTGTGTCGTACAAGAAATAATTTTGCGAAATTTCAGCTCGATTAGACTAATAATGGGTGTCTGAGAAACAAAGTGTACAAACGTTTGGCCAGACAGACAGACTGACAGACAGACAGACATAGTGAGTTGATATATACTTTGTACTAATGATTCAGACTCTAAAATACCCTTGTTCTTGAGTTTAACGGCATATCTTGTATCTTCTTTCCCCCGTGTGGAGTACTTTAGACCGGTATACTTAGACCTTATCTCTAAGTTCTTATCTCTTTACGTCTCTAATTTAAAATCGATGCTCTGTGATGGCCCAAAACAGCAACGCTTTGAATATACAATAGTCATTGAAATAATTACCTGGAATACATAGCCTGCATCAAAGGCAAAACAAATAAAGGGGAGTTACCTGACTCTGTAGGCTTGGGATTATCTCTTATTAGCCCACTCTTTTGTGGGCTTCAAATTTCTATCTAGAAAAAAAAGGGGAACAATTCGAATTGTCGTGCGACAACACAGTGCCGGAGTTAACTATGTTGATGCCCCGGGGCAAGATTTTTGTGGAGGCCCCTACAATTTTTCGGAGGATGTAATAAAGATGCAGTATGAATGAAAATACTTAAATCCAAAAAATCATGTTACATTTTAGCCTGTAAATATGAACAATGTAATTTCATTTTGTATGTCTTTGTTGTTTAGCAGTTAAGCACTTTATGGGTGAACCACGATTTTTGCCAGCAGTAAAAATGCGAAAAAAAAGTAAGAAAAAAAAGTTTCTATTCCGTCGATATTTAGATATATTTTTATCTCTTTTGTGTAGGCCTTTTTTCTTGTAGAGTTGCGCCCCACCTGTCCTCCCTTAAATCCGACCCTGCGACGATAAAATAAATGTCTTTTTAAGTTTTGGTACTTTTGCATCCTGACCTCCACAATGGCAAGGCACAGTGATTAGTTGATCAGGACACCCCCACTACTCATATTGGCTGGCTGGTCGAGCGGTTGGCACGCTGGACTGTCGTATCGATTAACCGATGGTCCCGGGTTCAAACCCTGCCCGTTCCCATCCCCCGTCGTCCTGCGGGAGGTTTGAACTAGGAAGTAACTATCTTCAAATCTGAAGGAACATCCGAAACATGTAAAACATTTTACAAACAAACATTTTTATTGCTTTTATATCCCTTATACTTTCATATTAAACATACTATTAACATTTCATAATTAAAACATATTTTTTTACATAATAAAGAAAGCAAATCTAAAACAAGATCTGTATTGGTTTAACCCTATCTATGAAACTCAATACTGCACACTACACTCTACGTAATCAATATCAAACAAAATTAATTATTAATTGTTATTTTTTTTATTAATTCTATTTTTTTTTAAAGATAATGAATATTTGGGCAAAGTTTCAACTTGATTCGAGAATGGCAAACAGAAGAAATAACGTGTACAAAAATGTCCCAGACAGACAGACAGACAGACAGACAGACAGACAGAGTAGACTTTGTAAAAAGTGCCTCTTTCAGACCTTGCGATCTGTAATGCAGACGATGTAAATATCATCTGTTTTCAGTAGCCCAAGGTTAACCTGGGAATCGTATCTTCAGCACAACGATCAACCTCCTTTACTTTTTTCCCAACTAATGTTAGGTACTCAAGTGAGTTAGGTTTTTAAAATCCCGAAATTCAAAACCCAAGTCTTTACCGAGATTCGAACCTGAGATTATCAGTTCTAAAGCCAAGCGTTACCCCTCAGCCACCGCCTCCCCATAATTCAATCCTTAGGCAGCTACAAATCTTGAAAACAAAATAAAACAAAAACATAATAAAGTTATTTTGTTTATTTTGTTGCTGTAACAGTCACATTGATTGGGTCACCTTTCACCTCTTAACCCATATTGAAACCCATTTTTTCAAAGCCTTGCAAGAAGTCTGAGAGGAAACACACACACACAATTTTTTTTCTTTGCTTCAAACGTGAGATTTTTAGACATGATGGAAAAGTATCAATAGCTACCTTTTTGGTGTTTCCAGCGTACAAAATATAGTAAGTGTTGATGAGCGTTTTTTTTTATGCATTTGTTAACACTGCAGAATCACATTTTTTTAAGCTCTTCCGTTTATAGCACAAAAATAATTTGAATTTTGCGAAAGCATTAGACTTGAAATCTTTGACTAGAAACTACTTTCCAAATAAAACTAGCGGTAATAGATATTTGATACGCATTGAGTTATTTTAAAAATTATAGCCAAATACTTTGCTGTTGAGTTTGTATCCGTGTATTTTAGTATTTTTTTTTTTAATTTCATCGTGAACCTAGTTTATCAGATATTTTTAAGTATCAAGTATCTAGCTTTTTAGTGTATCAGGTGGACATAAAAAAATATTGTCAATAAGCCAGAGGCGCAGCTAGGAATTTTTCATCGTTTGGGGGCCCGGGGGCCTGACCTCTTTGGGGCCCGTGCATTTTAAGTAATGTTTAATTTTAATTTAATAATAATTCATTTGGAGGCCCTCATCAAGTGGGTGCCTCGTGGGGATTTTCTAATTCTCCCTCCTCCTCCCTCCCCCTCACCATAGCTACGCCACTGCAATAAGCTTTTTTTTTTTCAACAGTTATATGATAATAAATGAGATTGATACGAAGATCAGCTGACACACTGAGATATTGTTACAATTAGAGCTCACTAATAACTGTTATTATTTAGTTGACAGCTATGGTGAGCATATTAAGGTTCTTGACATTATTTGGAGTACTATGTACTCATGTAAATACATATCCTCTAAACTAAAAGTAAAGTAAAGTAAAGTTCCCTTTTCAGACCTTGTGATCTATAGGGCAGATGATGCAAAGGTCATCTGATTCTGTGGCCTATAGTTAAAGAGGGTGTCTTGTGGCCAGCACAATGACCAACCGCATTTACTTTTCCCAAACTAATGTCAGGTACCCATTAGAGCTGGATGGACTCAGAGGCGCCAAATGATCCAGCAATAAAAATCCCAGTCTTCAAAAGGATTCGAACCCGCGACCCCTTGGTTCAGTAGCCAAGCGCTTTACCGCTCAGCCACCGCGCCTCCGTCCTCTAAACTACGCTTCAATAAAACGCACGTAACACAATAAAGAAACTCTGTTCAAAATTGTGCATTTATTATTTTTCACAGACAAAGAAGTCAACAGAAAACAAGTTCGTTGGCCTACGTTTGAAATGATACTACATACAGCACTGACAACCTGGCAAGGTCTTCTCAGAAGATGTCTTTTGTTTTTTTTTAAAGACATTCCAATCCAAAGTTTTGTTCAGCGCATCATCATTCGATTTTTTTTTTAGCAATGACTAATCTTGAAATGGAAATAAGAAACCATATCATCTCAAAATAAAAATATCGCCAAAATCCTGTCTCTTATCACATTAAAAAAAAATCCATTAAAAAAACTTGTCAGAGATAACGGATTAAAAATAAAAGAAAGACAAACGTCTTTTTTTAAGACAGGTAACACCGTGACATGTAGCACCATATAAATGCTCTCCCACTTCTTCCAAACTTTTTCTGGAAGATGTCAAAACCCATCATACCCGGATGAAGCCAGAAAATTGTGAGCGTTTCCGCTGAATGACAAATTTATCTGACGTTTAAAGACAGACGAGATATGTGCCAGTTAGTTTAATCTGACGATGAAAAACAGACCAAACTGAGCCAGGTCGCTTAGTAATTGTTCTGCCAGTTTGGCGTTTCAAATGGATAACTAGCCAAGTTTTAAACAAAGCCATCAAATTAGTTTAAAGCTTTGCATATGCTTTGGCAGACTCAATAAATAAAACTGGCAGATTACATGCAGTTATTGTATAATGCTTGTCGTTGAGGCCGAAGATTAACGAAGAATGATGAATTTTATAACTTCAAGTGATAGGCCTATAACTATTCGTGTATAAACATGCAGTACACGGAGGTTTGAGATAAAATAATAGAATATTCATCTCTCATCCCTCAACTCAAAAATCAAAACAAAAAAATACAAAATTGAGTAAACGAATATTCACATTTGACTAGAGTAAGACCATAAAGATACATAGGCATAAAAAGTAAAGTAGTAATACTATAAAATAAAACACTAAGTCCAACTTACAAATACAAAAAGACAGCCAAATAAAATCTAGGGTTGACACTAAGATAAAGTCGCAGTTCTTATTCTAAAAATTAGGAAAAGATTCGAATCAAACAGTAACAAATTCCATGGCAACAGATTCAAAGAACAATAGGTTCAAATATCAACAGATACAAATAACTACAGGTTAAAATAGAAACAGATTCAAATAGAGACAGATTCAAATAGAGACAGATTCAAATATCAACTGATTCAAATAGAGACAGATTCCAATAGAAACAGATTCAAATAGAGACAGATTCAAATAGAGACAGATTAAAATTGAAACAGATTAAAACAGAGACAGATTAAAATAGAAACAGAGTCACATAAAAACAGATTCAAATAGAGATAGATTTAAACAGAGACAGTTTCAAATAGAAACATATTCACAAAGAAACAGGGTAACATAAAAACAGATTAAAAAAGAAACAGATTCAAATAGGAACAGAAAAAATAGCAACAGATTCAAATAACAACAGACTCATATAACGAAATAAAAGTTTCAACCAATTCAAATATTGACAGATTTCAACTATAACAGATTAGCAAAGACAAAATGGTTCCTATCATAATGAACGATTTTCAATGTGCTACTTTGTATGAATGTAGGTCTGTGGTATAAAAAAAAAGTATAGTTCCCCTTTCAGACCTTGTGGTCTATAGGGCAGATGATGTAAAGGTCATCTGATTCTGTGGCCTGCTGTTAACGAGGGTGTCATGTGGCCAGCACAACGACCAACCGCCTTTACTTTCCCCCAACTAATGTCATGTACCCATTAGAGCTGGGTGGACTCAGAGGCGCCCAAAGATCCCGAAAGTAAAAATCCCAGTCTTCACCAGAATTCGAACCCGGGACCACCGGTTCAGAAGCCAAGCGCTTTACCACTCAGCCACCGCGCCTCCAAGGTCTGTGGTACAAAAATAAAAAGAATTGTGGAAAGCGTGGTCGAGAGGCTAAGTGCGGCTTGAACTTGGCTTGGATTGACTACCTAGAAGGGGCTCGAGGTTCGACACCCGACTCGGGCAGAGTTGTGTTTACTGAGCGCCTAAAGGCAGCACGGGAAACCAACTCCTAGATACCCCTCCCCCCCACTGGTCCACAAATGAGATTGGACCAAAGCGCTCTGAGCATGCTTCCCTTCTCAAACGTGTTTTTAATGTTCCTAAAGAGAGCAAGTTTTATTTAAAACTTTCTTGTTTCGTATAAAAAAAGTTTAATCATAAACACTCTGTTATTAACTTATTGAAAATAGGTCCCCACTTATTTATTAAATAAGTCCCTTTTTTTTTTCAATGTTATTTTATTAATCCAGACTTTTTCTAAAACATATGTCTGTTCTCGTGGCTTCTTAAATCCTGTTTTTTTTTTTGTTCATTCTAACTTACGTCTAATGTACCATTCAGGACACCAAAAACTTTACGTAAAACTGGCATCGTTCCCTCGTTGGTGACTCTCAAAAAAAAAATTTGACTAAATATACCATATCAAAAGTCCCCCCGTTACTACTGAGACCGCTACTGTCCCAAATCTATGAATTATTAACCAGCAAAAATCAAATTCATAAATATTCATTCGATTGGCAACAGATCTGAAGAAGAAAAAAAATCTGGCTACTGGCTGTGACGGTATCTTCTCCAGGGTGATATTTCTATGCGTCTATAGCGATGGTAGACAGGAATCCGGAACGTTTCAATGTGGTCAAAGGCACGCGGCGGTTCCGGGGGTCGATGTGTGACCATCTCCGAGGAGGGATAGCCGGATGCGGTTATGGAAGGGGGGAGGGGAGAAATTGCAGCTCAATCAATGCTCCCCCTACCCCTAAAACCGTCCAGGGATAATATAAATGGTACCAACGTCCACGCATTGACAGGCAGAATTTTTTTTAAATAGAGAGAATTAAATAGTGGCCTAATTGCAATCCAAGCGGTATCATATGAAAAATGTATATGGATCGATTGAGTTAAATTTATCACTACAATGAATACCTTCCACATTGGCAGTGATGAATTTACGTATGTCATAGCATAGGCCCACCACTTTCTTGCCCCCCCTCTCCTCCAGGGCTAAGATTTTCTTGCCCTCCCCCCCCCTCCAAAAAAAAAATACAATGATTGTCCTAGTGAATTTGTTATGAGGAATAAAGATTTAAAGTTCAACAAGTTTTATTTCACTCAAGTATCTATGCAACAGTTTAACCCTCTAAGCATTGGCGTAGCTAGGGTGGTGGCAGGAGAGGGGAGAATTTGAAAATCCTCCGGGGCCCCCACTTGAGAGGGGCCCCCAAATGAGTGGGTTTTTTTTATTAAAAATTAAATATTATGCAAAAATCAGGGGCCCCAAAGAGGTCAAGCTCCCCGACCCCCAAACGAAGGAAAATTTCTAGCTACGCCCCTGCATCTTAGTGTCTTAAGTATTTGAAAATCATTTTCGGCACTGACACACATCTTGACGAAAAAAAGGGCCCTCCATTTATCTGAAACAGCTTAAAACTTGATCAAGTCTAAATTCGGTCTTACGCTTCCGGCCAGGTCAAGGCCACTCGTCATAGAAGTCCTGAACACTGACCTGCAACGTCACAATGTGTGGGCATTGGAGACCAATAGCTCGTAGCCACGTCACAGGTGTATGCCACGTGGCAATGAGTCATTGGTCTCCACTGCCACTTGCTGCTACGTAGCAAGTCAGTATTGAGGCCTATTATAACGATTGGTTTCGGCCGGATCCGGCTTACATTTATCAACATGGAGCTACATCTCGGCATTGAACGAAAAAAAGATGTTATCAAGTTACAGTTACGTTTTATACTTGCGCTACACTACGATACCGATTACTACATTCTATTTTCTCCTCTTCACGATACAGATAAGAATCGATTCCTTCGTCAAGATTACTTGGAATCGCGATTTTTTTTTTCCCTCGCTATGTCTGCAAAAGGAATGTCAATACTTGACCCATTGACCCGTAAAATTTAAATTTTGTTTTTCAGCATTTCAAGTTATTGTGACGCCTACATTTTTCAATCTTGAATGCTTGAGAAGACTTAAAACCTCGAGAAAACCGTTTGAAAGACTATCTTGTGACGCTCTATATTTGAGGACTCCAGCTCCCGTACCCTCATCACGGCGCCTCCGTGGAAACGTCTAGTAAGTAGAACTAGATAAACCAATGACAGCAACCCAGCTTTTTTTTTAAAAAAAATCTCTCTCGGGAGGGGGGGGGAAGAGGCTCTGAAACTCAGTCCAACAACTCCAACCCAATCTATTAAAGATTTGCATTTTAAAATGTAAAACTAACTTTAACTTTTCTCTCTCGTAAAAATATTTTAAAACGTACTGGTACTTGACACTATTTGTCAATCAAATATATTAATTTATGTATTTACAAACAAATTTCGGACACCCGTTTGGGCCCCCCCCCCTAAGTGGTGGCCCGGGGGGATTTCGATTAGCTTCCCCCCTCCCCCCCTACGCTACGCCAATGCGGCGCCGATTCCATACTTGGCTTATTTCAATGTGTAAAGCTGCATCAACAAATTTTTACGAAGCTTATTTCAATTTTGACTGTCTGGTACAATATTTGTACACGAAATTTCTCACACATCAATTCTTGGATTGGGTTAAAGCTTTACATATTTGTAGTAGATAACAAAACATGAATCAATACAAATATTCACTAATCATAAAACTAATTATCGGTATTAATTATTTTGTTAGGTATCAAAAAAAAAAAGAAAAAGGGAAACAAATACTACCTATTGAGAGATGCGGCTGTATATGTCGAGCTATTACCCTAACTATTTTTTTTACACGACGACAATGCCACCTATAGTGCATCATTCCCAACAAATCGCGAAAACTCTTCTAACCGTCACCATAGAAACACATACACGCACTCCATAACAAGCTTTAAAAGATTTCCATGCTGCCCAAACTAACATTGGTCACCTTGTTTCAAATCTCGAATGGAAAATATCTAGTCTACAGCGGGTTTGGAACTTAAACCACCCGATATATATGTGTAAGGGGTTTGTGCTACTCTCTAGAACATCCCCTCTTTACATTGTCGCCATTCAGGCTAGTGCAGAGATGCGCATGGCAGAGTCATAACAATATGCTGGCGTAAAAGTCGTAAAATTGTATCACAGTTGAACCCGTTTGAAAATGTCTCCGGTTAATTAAATTAACCGCTAAATTGGATGGGATGCTGAAACACCAAAAATAAAATAAAGTAAAATAATTTATTTAATAGAGAACACTAGTTAGTGTAATCGGAATAAAATTATTTTTGCTTGTTGCTTATGCCTCTTTCTTATCATTTCAAACTTATACTACTTTGATTGGTGGATACCTACCGACGATATTTATTTTTGTGCATCTACTTGAAGAGCAAGAAAAAAAAATTAGATGCTAGAGCAAAAAAAAAGAGAAAGAGAATTGGTTCCTTAAATTAGCATAAAGTCAAAAAATTTGCTATTAAGAACTTAGAAATTTTCTGCATCTTTTTCAGAAAAGGTGAAGACAGTTGCGATGACCTCGTGACCCCCCCTCTCCCATATCTCTTCTGCGCCCCTCTCTATCTCTCTTTTTCTTTTTACTGTTATATCTCCACCCCCCACATTTATCTCTTTACCTCAATTTTCTATCTCTCTCTTTCCGTCCCTCTATTTCTCTCTTACTTTATCTCTTTTTTTTCCCGTTCTTTATTCCTCCCACAATCTGTCCACTCTCCTATCTCTCCCCTCTCCCTTTTATAATTTAACTGAAACGAGATGGTTCGGTTTGGTATCAGGCCTTAAGCCCACTGCCGCTACGTCTAAGTACCATAGGCATAAGTAAGTCTTTTATATTTAATTTCTTTTTCTACACAACGACCAGTAGATTATTTAACAATTAAAAAACTATTTTTATAACAATAACAATAAATACAACAATTATAACAATAAAAACATTGACAACTACACTCCACAATTATAATTGTTATATATTACATATTATTAATCTAGCAATAGCAACAATTCTAATATCCAAAGTTCGATATTTTAGCGATGTTTCTGTAAATGCTAGGTACTAATATTATATGACATTAAATTAAACCCAACGATTTGACTTTGCAACACTAAAAAAAAACAACTGGAGAACATTAATAAATAGTAATAGGTTATTATTGAATAATTAATAAATTAATTAATTTAAATAATTAATAATCTAAACATGGTAACAGAAGATTTCCACTAAATCGTCAGTCACAAGAGACCGGAGACCAGCGTACACAAGACGTATCAAGCCAAGTAGTTCAAGCTATCTTTAACAATTTACTGATTATTGCATTCTATGTATAGTTTAATTATGTTTTATATCGTTCTTTATATAATTTTATTATAGTATGAATTGTAATATGTAAAAAAAAAATATTTTTTTTTAATAAAGAAAGAAAATGGCAGAAAGACCAAAAAGAGCCAAAGAAAGTCCACACCAGAATCGAAAAAAGAAAGTCCACAGAAGAGGCAAAGAAAGAAAGTCCACAAAAAGAAGCAAAGAAAGATAGTCCACAAAAAGAAGCAAA
>JADKLZ010026930.1:0-18345 GCA_021533235.1 Biomphalaria straminea | reverse complement strand
CGTTACCCTCTCTCTCGTTACCCTCTCTCTCGTTACCCTCTCTCTCGGTCTCTTTCCACTCGCTGTTTCTCTCTTTCTCTAGGTTTCTCTCTCCTCTCTTTCTTTCTGTCTCTCTCCGCCTCTCTTTCACATTCTCTCGCTATCTCGCTCTCGATTTCTCTCTCTCTTTCTCTCTATCCTTCTCCATTTTACCTCTCTCTCTTTCTCTCTGTGACATTCTCTCTTTGTCTCTTTCTTTTTTTCTTACCCATTTTTCTTTTTTTTTTTTTCATTTTCGTTCTTTCTAGAAGAGCGAGACAAGAAAGTCATAGAGATACATGTGAAGAAACTAAACGACATGAGAGAGACAGAGAGAGTGGGAGAGAGAATTTTGAGCCAGAATGAGATTGATCATGAGAGAAAGTTGACATTAGATAGAGAATAAGTCTTGTCTATAAATCAGTTTTCACATCCAGAGTTCAAAGTTACTCAACTTTCTCTTTCTAAACATAATAGAATAGCATCCCGCTTGCATGTTGATCGATCGGCTTCTAAATTTAGCAGTGCGCGGAAACCTCTCTTAAAGTATTTTACACTGGGTCCAGGTGTGGCAGGCTAGCACGTGCCACTTTAGCCACTCCATCCCCCCCTTTTTTTTCTCCACTTGTAGATAATAGCTTCTCACCTGCTGTGTCACGCACATATAACCCCCAGGTCTAGATAGTTATCTGGACGCAATGTACGGTCACAACAACCTGGCTACTTAACGCGTTGACAAAAGTGAGTATCTCAAAGCCGAGACACACAGTACCCCCACCCCGGACAGTGGCGTAGCTAGGGTGGGGGGGGGGAAGAAGGGACGAATTTGAAAATCCCCCGGGCCCCCACCTGAGGGGTAGCCCAAATTAGTGTTTTTACATTAAAAATGATTATATTACGCAAAATGCAGGGGCCCACAAAAAGGTCAAGCCCTCCCCCGGGGCGCCCGGGCCCAAACGATGGAAAATTCCTAGCTACGCCCCTGCCCCAGGCTTACACTCACGCACTCAACCTAGAAGCTGCCCCTGGTATAAAAAAAAAGCCTACTTATGAAAATGTAAAAGTATTTAGTTCTGCCTATGTTGGTGTGAAGGAGCCATGTAAAATATGTTACGTAGTAGATTGGGCCTAGAGTTTGAGCGTTGGGGACAGTCGAGCAGGTGTGAGTGGTAGGTTTGAACTCATCAGGATGCAGATGTGTTTTATGTTGGACATTTGTGAAGTGGTTCAATGGGAGTGGGATAGAGTGAGTGCTGAAGCTGTATGATAAATGCGAAGTGGTTGAAAGGTGAGGGGGGGTTGTATGTGTCCGAAAGGTGTAATGTGATTGACCTTGGCAGCTGTAGCTGTGATTGTAGCTGTGTGAAAGATGTAATGTGGTTTAGCTGTGATTGTAGCTGTGCAAAAGATGTAATGTGCTTGACCTAGGTGGCTGTAGCTGTGATTGTTGCTGTGTAAAAGATGTAATGTGGTTGACCTTGGCGGCTGTAGCTGTGATTGTAGCTGTGTGAAAGATGTAATGTGCTTGACCTAGGTGGTTGTAGCTGTGATTGTAGCTGTGTAAAAGATGTAATGTGCTTGATCTTGGCGGCTGTAGATCTGATTGTAGCTTTGTGAAAAATGTAAAGTGGTTGACCTTAGCGGCTGTAGTTTTTATTGCAGCTCTGTAAAAAAGATGTAAGCTAGTTAATAAAAGGGTGCTTTATCTGTAATTACTTGATGGTAGCTGTGTAGAAGATGTGTAGTGGTTGACAAAGGGAGGTGGCATTAGCTCTACGTGTTTAGAGGGTTACTGTGTGAAAAGTTTTAAGTGATTTTCTAAAGAATGTTTCTTTTTTGTGGCTATGTGAAAGTTCTGAAATATTTCATTACATATCGCTATAGAAAATTACATTTAAAAATGTAGCCGTAATGTGACAGTTGTGAAGTAATAGCTGTGATGTGATAGCTGTGACGTAATAGCTGTGATGTGATGGCTGTGCCATGATAGCTGTGATGTGATAGCTGAGAATACGGAGCTATTTGTGTGAGAAATCTGTAAAGTGGTATCTCTAACCACAAGCTTGTCTCAACAGTGATAGCTGTCTGATGTACCTTTATGAAGACACATGATGTAGCTGTCTAAAGACGCATGGTGTAGCTGTCTTATGACACATGATGTAACTGTCTGAAGTCACATGATGTGGCTGTCTGAAGACACATGATGTAGCTGTCTGAAGACACATGATGTGGCTGTCTGAAGACACATGATGTGGCTGTCTGAAGACACATGATGTGGCTGTCTGTATACACATGATATAGCTGTCTTAAGACACATGATGTAGCTGTCTGAAGACACATGATGCAGCTTTCTGAAGACACATAATTTAGCTGTCTGAAGACACATGATGTAGCTGTCTAAAGACACATGATGTAGCTGTATAAAGACACATGATGTAGCTGCCTGAAGACACATGATGTAGATGTTAGGAAGTAGCTTAAATTCAATAGACGCCGATGGGTTAATTAAAGTTACGTGAATCGTATGATACACTAAATATGATACACTTTTAAAAGCCTGTGTGAAATAACCATGACTGATAATAATATGCTAAATATACATTGCAGGGCCCAATTTGAAGCAATCGGTGAAACGGACTAAGGCCGTCCTGCAGAGACAGAGTACCATCGAGAGAAGACAGACACAGAGTACCATCGAGAGAAGACAGAGACAGAGTATCATCGAGAGAAGATAGACACAGAGTACCATCGAGAGAAGACAGAGACAGAGTACCATGGAGAGAAGACAGAGTAAAGTTCCCCTTTCAAAACTTACGATCTATAGGGTAGATGATGTAGAAGTCATCTGTTTTTTTGTTTGTTTTCGTTGCTAGAATTAGGTTGCCGAATACTGTTAATTTCCACATTATTAGATTAGATCGCCAAATGCTTTTGTTTTCGACATTGACAGAGTTAAGGCTCCAAATGCTGCGATTTTAAAATTGTAGAATTTGATGTTTAAAAAACAAGGAGGGAAGAAGACTGAGCTCCTTATCGTCCAGTGCCTTTTGGTTTGGACTGTCCGTAACTGAAATCTCATCCAAGCCGTTGTTGGAGACTTATCTCAAGTGTCAAGCTCTTTGTATGTGTGGAACCATCCTGCTCCCCACTCCCTTCCTCATACACAACCCCCCCTCACCTCCTCTATCCCTCCTCTAGTAATGACATCACACGAGACAGAGAAAACATATCTCCTTCTGTTTAAGCTCGTGGACGTACCGCCGATTAATGGAACACCCCCCGGGGGGAGAGACTTGAGGGAGATTAGCGAGAATACAAAAAAAAAATGTAAAAAAGTCGGGGAGGGGGGAGGAGGAATTAGAGAATGAATGATATAAATGCAGAGGTCAGACCTAGAGCAATAGTGGCCCATTATTTCTTCTCTCCTGATGCTGGTACCGATGAACAATGAAGTGGATAGAGCGACTTGATAAATAGATTATTTATACACCGGGGCGAGGAGTACTGAGACAATGTTTGCATTGAAAGTCACTCACTCACTGGCCACTTGACTTAACTCGCCAACTATTGAGGGGGGGGAAGTGGGGGTAGGGTGCTATTGGAATGCAAGCAAAGCACAGATACTCTCGGTCACACGCAGTTCGCAGCAGAAACTGTAAGAGCGTCACTCTGGTAACCAGCATCCATTGTTTCTTATATCTTTCTAATTAATGATTCATTCTATTTCATTTTTTTTTACCTGATTACAATACCTCTATTCGATTCGTAACTTCGTGGAAACTTCAAAAACCTGGATGGGTAAAAAGTTTGGGTGGGTGCTCGCGATTCTCGAAAACGGCTCCTAACGATTTTCCTAAAAATTAGGTGTGCACCGGATAGTACTTTTTGATATTCGGCCGGAACCGAATAATTCCGAATAGTGAAAAAAGGTAAATGGTGGCGGCCCCCGGTACCACCCAGTGGTATTGGAAACAGCAATGCCCTATAGACATTGACTCGTGTCTCTCCCAGACAGGCCTGAGAGGTCCGCAGGTTTTGTTTTTTTTACTGTTTGACATTTGTTCTCGAACGGATTCAGACAGGTTTTTTTTTCAAACTTAGAGCTCGAAGAGCCTTCGGCTCAGCTCTTAAACTATTCAAACTATTGACTAGACATAAAAATAAAGAGAGGTGTACATTATTCCCCCTGGGTGTGTGCCTGAAAGCTCAATTTTTCGACCAAAATAATACGCACTGAAAGAGTTAACTTGTTTAGGTGTACGTGGAGTGTATCATTAAGACTATAATACACCTACATCATCCTTTTTTTGTGGAAACACTTTAAAGCTTTAAGCCAACAATCGAGTATCGACTAAAGGGGACATGCTGCTGTAGATTCCTTTCATCTATGACCCAGGAATGCGCTATTGTGTGCATACTCCGGTGCTGCTGTCAAGAAGCAGCTGTAGTATAATTATGTTGATAGATACATTTCTGATGTAAAGGTAACTACTGTTGATGTTGTATACATTAACATTTCTAGTTCTGAATAAGTTGATTCTTTTCTATATTACAATGTTATAAAATATGTAAAACGTGACAGTAATTTCTTCGATCTTGAAGTGGACACACTAGCGACAGTTGTTTGTATCAGGGTGTGAGGCTTTACTTATAATACAATATACCTTATCGTGATATCAGTCATAGAAGCGGCGACAACTAATTTGCATAATTCTTTGTGGTCGTGAACATGCCTATGTAGGTGGTTTTTTTTTTATTTTTTTTACCAGGGCGGAACTGCTGCAAACCTGCCACAACATCAGAACCCTCTTAATTTGGACACTGTAAAGAAAGATATAACAAAAGTTATTTCCCTTTTATGAATCTCAACTTTTAACGGAAGTAAAAAATAATACTATTGATAAAACTGGAAGTGAAAAAGTTTAAAGATGAAGTGACAATAGAAGTTATCTAAAATAACTTATAACATTATTTAAAAGAACTATATAACATGTTGTTATACTAGTTGAGCGAATACCACATTTGACCTTGCAGACACACTTGAGGCCTTAAAATCCTTAAGATTATTCTGGTTACATATTGTTATGACTCTCCCATGCGCGCCACCATGCAGGCTAGTGCACAAATGCGCACCTCTAGTGAACGGACTAGAACAGTAAGTTGACATTAAGAGAATAACGATTTCCGCCCACGTTGAGAGTCAAGATGGAGAAACAGTGCTGAATAAAGATGTTGTTTTATGTACCTGTGATGTCATGTAAATAAACATCTATGTCTCGTTGAGTTGCCTTCCCTGAAGTTATTACAATATCATAGAGGCTCCTGCTCCAGACTTGCCAAATTATCAGGAAATTTCTAAGTAGTTCTTTTTAACATAATATAAATATAAACAAACAATCATTATCAAGACAGCCTGTATTTAGGTAGCAATTTAAGCCAAATTGAATATTCTCTAAACCAAAATGAGCCAAAATAGTCTTTTTCTTTGTTAGTGTGTTTTAATTTACAACAAATATTAAAAACGTTTTAATTTTTCTTTGAAATATATTACAAAAAATTTACACAAATCAGACCAGTGCCAGGCCTCTAATATGTGTAACTACAAAACCGTAGTCAGGCAATGAAAACTGATCAGACTAATCAATAACACCATATAATTTAAAGTCTGCAGACCTGGGAAGCTATTAAAGGCCTCCTCTTGCACCCCCCTCCACGCTCTCTTATCGTACAGAGAAATCAATAAAGTAAAACGAATTGATTTTTTTGTCTTCACTCCATCGTTATTGTACTTTGTTAGATTAGGGTTCAGATTTGGTCAAGATTGTGTCTTAATGTCCAGCTTCATCGAAGTTTGTCAGATTATGGTCCAAATTTTTGTCATGATAGCGTCATGGTGTCCAGCTTTATTTTAGCTGGTCAGATTATGGTCCAAATTTTGTCAAGGTTGCATCATAATGTCCAGCTTTATTGTAGTTGCTCAGATTATTGTCCAAATTTGGTCAATATCCTTTGTCCAGGTCTAATGTTATTGTACTTTGTTAAATTTGGATATACGTTTGTGAACATTTCGGCTTCCTGGCTGTGTATGTCCATATTTATATATCTCAAATCCACCCCTCCGGCACATTCAAATTCTGTAGAAACTTAATTAACCATGTTAATTCTCCTTCTCCATTGCGAAAACAAATTTTTTAAATAAAATTCACATTTTCTACCTGACTTGTGATATAGTATCACAGTACAAAAGAAATCATCCACTAATCAAACTTATATTTTATCTTTTAATCTCTTTATAAAGTTGTTGGTGTCATTTAATGGTGTCAGGAGCTCAATGAGGCATTTGTATGAGAATCACTGAGAGGCATTAGTTAAGTTACTTTCTTTAAAAACAAAAAAGACTAAAAATACAACTTTTATCGTTTGAGTAGCAGATGTCATGAGGCAAGGCAAGTGGCGGGGAGAAGCCCCGCAGTCCTCCCCCCCCCCCTTATCCCCGGCCACCAAACATGATCCCCCAGCACGCCCGACCCCGTGATGTTGCCTGGAATCCTATGCGCACAGCAGGAAGTGGAATGGTGACAGCTGGGACACGTCCGGGCCAGACCACGTGATGATCACGTTGCTATGGTGACAACCGATAACATTAAATATAAAATTTGATATTAGAAATAAATTTAACGACAGGAGGGGAAAATGCGATTTTTTTTTTCATTACTGATTTTTTTTTTCTAAAGAAATATTTGTTTCTGTTTATAGAGCAGTAAAACTTTTGTAACAGTAGTTAGTAAGCTAATAGTATTAACTACAAGACCTAATCCAAGCGATGCTCAGGGAGTGGAATGGTAATAAAATTTTTATTATTTTCAATGCCTGAAAATAGAGAAATAAAAGAACATCTGTATTAAGCTAAATATGGCTGGTACTTACGTTTAAAGATTATTATTGTTAAAATTAAAACAAACACACACACACACACAGTGGCGTAGCTAGGATGGGGAGAAGGGGAGGGAGAATATGAAAATCTCCCGGGGCCTCCACTTGAGAGAGGTCCCCAAATAAGGGTTGTTTTTTTTTTACATTGAAAAATAAATATTATTTAAAATGCAGGGGCCCCCAAAGAGGTCAACCCCCCCCGGGCTCCAAACGATGGAAATTTCCTAGCTACGCCCATGCACACACATTTATATATATGGCATATATAATATGCACCCGGTGACACCCAAAATCAGAAAAAAAATATTCTTGCAGAAGCAGGCACATAAAAAAAAATTAAGATACAAAGCCAATTTTACCTAGGTACATTTACTGTAGTAAACTAGATCTATCTAGTGGAAAGCGTGGCCGAGAGGCTAAGTGCGGCTTGAGCTTGGCTTGGCTTGGCTACCTAGAAGGGGGCTCGAGGTTCGACACCCGACTCGGGCAGAGTTGTGTTTACTGAGCGCCCAAAGGCAGCACGGGAAACCAACTCCTAGATACCCCCTCCCCCCCACTGGTCCACAAATGAGATTAGACCAAAGCGCTCTGAGCATGCTATTAGCATGAAAGTAGCGCTATATAAAAGCTATAATAATAATATCTATTTTATTTCAGTCTATATTTTTGATACAAATGTCTTCAATGTGACTTGCTAACAAAGGGGCTGCGTGTTGTCTTTCTTTGTATTTGCATTTTAGTTATTTTATATTTTAGTATTCATCTTCATCGTTCCTTTGTGTTCCTCGTGGAACATAGGGCCTCGACAAAAACACGTTACTCTCCACTGTCTCTTGCAAGCTTTTTTTATGGCTTCCCAGCTCTTTCTGGTTCTCTCGGCTTCCTCCAGTATACTGCGTCGCCATGTTCGTTTTGGTCTTCCTCTACGTCTTGTGTCCTGGTGGTTCCACTCTAAGGCCTGCCTAGCTCTGTTGCTTGTATCTTTTCTAAGGGTGTGACCAATCCATCTCCAAGAACTGCATCTCTATATTTTTCTGCCCACTCATCTCCCACAGTTTTGTATTTTCTAGTTTGTCGTACCACTTTATTTTTAGGATATTTCTCACGCATCTGTCGATGAAGGTCTGTACTTTTTTTTTGTTGTCGCTTCAGTTGTTCTCCATGTTTCAGAAACATACAGTAGGACAGCCTTGACATTAAAGTTAAAGATTCTATATTTTAGTATTAATCAGGTAAAAACGACATTATTAAAAACTTTTAGGAAAATAATTTATTAATTAAAGAGACGTCGTTTCATCTTCAAAGTACAACATGTTTCCGGAATGGTCAAAAAGTCTCTCAAATGTTATGTTCACGACCTTTCCGTGAAAATATAACTATATAATTCTTGGCCAGGTTTCTTATTTATCACTAGGATTATCTACACTTGCCTCATGGGTCTTCTACTACGGGGACAAAAATATGTTTCAGACGCCATAGAAAGAATTCTTAAACACAAAATACAGGAAAACTCTTGTCTTAACTAACGGTGCTTTCTCATAGCTGGACGGAGATGGAACACGATGCTTCTCTAATAGTTCATTAACTCTTTCTCTCCGTAATTATTTACCAAATTCTGGTGGAATCAACGTTAGTATCGTCAGTAAGGAGAGAAAGAGTTAAGTAATTGGTAAATCTTTTCAAAATTGATTCTTGTGTCGTACAAGAAATAATTTTGCGAAATTTCAGCTCGATTAGACTAATAATGGGTGTCTGAGAAACAAAGTGTACAAACGTTTGGCCAGACAGACAGACTGACAGACAGACAGACATAGTGAGTTGATATATACTTTGTACTAATGATTCAGACTCTAAAATACCCTTGTTCTTGAGTTTAACGGCATATCTTGTATCTTCTTTCCCCCGTGTGGAGTACTTTAGACCGGTATACTTAGACCTTATCTCTAAGTTCTTATCTCTTTACGTCTCTAATTTAAAATCGATGCTCTGTGATGGCCCAAAACAGCAACGCTTTGAATATACAATAGTCATTGAAATAATTACCTGGAATACATAGCCTGCATCAAAGGCAAAACAAATAAAGGGGAGTTACCTGACTCTGTAGGCTTGGGATTATCTCTTATTAGCCCACTCTTTTGTGGGCTTCAAATTTCTATCTAGAAAAAAAAGGGGAACAATTCGAATTGTCGTGCGACAACACAGTGCCGGAGTTAACTATGTTGATGCCCCGGGGCAAGATTTTTGTGGAGGCCCCTACAATTTTTCGGAGGATGTAATAAAGATGCAGTATGAATGAAAATACTTAAATCCAAAAAATCATGTTACATTTTAGCCTGTAAATATGAACAATGTAATTTCATTTTGTATGTCTTTGTTGTTTAGCAGTTAAGCACTTTATGGGTGAACCACGATTTTTGCCAGCAGTAAAAATGCGAAAAAAAAGTAAGAAAAAAAAGTTTCTATTCCGTCGATATTTAGATATATTTTTATCTCTTTTGTGTAGGCCTTTTTTCTTGTAGAGTTGCGCCCCACCTGTCCTCCCTTAAATCCGACCCTGCGACGATAAAATAAATGTCTTTTTAAGTTTTGGTACTTTTGCATCCTGACCTCCACAATGGCAAGGCACAGTGATTAGTTGATCAGGACACCCCCACTACTCATATTGGCTGGCTGGTCGAGCGGTTGGCACGCTGGACTGTCGTATCGATTAACCGATGGTCCCGGGTTCAAACCCTGCCCGTTCCCATCCCCCGTCGTCCTGCGGGAGGTTTGAACTAGGAAGTAACTATCTTCAAATCTGAAGGAACATCCGAAACATGTAAAACATTTTACAAACAAACATTTTTATTGCTTTTATATCCCTTATACTTTCATATTAAACATACTATTAACATTTCATAATTAAAACATATTTTTTTACATAATAAAGAAAGCAAATCTAAAACAAGATCTGTATTGGTTTAACCCTATCTATGAAACTCAATACTGCACACTACACTCTACGTAATCAATATCAAACAAAATTAATTATTAATTGTTATTTTTTTTATTAATTCTATTTTTTTTTAAAGATAATGAATATTTGGGCAAAGTTTCAACTTGATTCGAGAATGGCAAACAGAAGAAATAACGTGTACAAAAATGTCCCAGACAGACAGACAGACAGACAGACAGACAGACAGAGTAGACTTTGTAAAAAGTGCCTCTTTCAGACCTTGCGATCTGTAATGCAGACGATGTAAATATCATCTGTTTTCAGTAGCCCAAGGTTAACCTGGGAATCGTATCTTCAGCACAACGATCAACCTCCTTTACTTTTTTCCCAACTAATGTTAGGTACTCAAGTGAGTTAGGTTTTTAAAATCCCGAAATTCAAAACCCAAGTCTTTACCGAGATTCGAACCTGAGATTATCAGTTCTAAAGCCAAGCGTTACCCCTCAGCCACCGCCTCCCCATAATTCAATCCTTAGGCAGCTACAAATCTTGAAAACAAAATAAAACAAAAACATAATAAAGTTATTTTGTTTATTTTGTTGCTGTAACAGTCACATTGATTGGGTCACCTTTCACCTCTTAACCCATATTGAAACCCATTTTTTCAAAGCCTTGCAAGAAGTCTGAGAGGAAACACACACACACAATTTTTTTTCTTTGCTTCAAACGTGAGATTTTTAGACATGATGGAAAAGTATCAATAGCTACCTTTTTGGTGTTTCCAGCGTACAAAATATAGTAAGTGTTGATGAGCGTTTTTTTTTATGCATTTGTTAACACTGCAGAATCACATTTTTTTAAGCTCTTCCGTTTATAGCACAAAAATAATTTGAATTTTGCGAAAGCATTAGACTTGAAATCTTTGACTAGAAACTACTTTCCAAATAAAACTAGCGGTAATAGATATTTGATACGCATTGAGTTATTTTAAAAATTATAGCCAAATACTTTGCTGTTGAGTTTGTATCCGTGTATTTTAGTATTTTTTTTTTTAATTTCATCGTGAACCTAGTTTATCAGATATTTTTAAGTATCAAGTATCTAGCTTTTTAGTGTATCAGGTGGACATAAAAAAATATTGTCAATAAGCCAGAGGCGCAGCTAGGAATTTTTCATCGTTTGGGGGCCCGGGGGCCTGACCTCTTTGGGGCCCGTGCATTTTAAGTAATGTTTAATTTTAATTTAATAATAATTCATTTGGAGGCCCTCATCAAGTGGGTGCCTCGTGGGGATTTTCTAATTCTCCCTCCTCCTCCCTCCCCCTCACCATAGCTACGCCACTGCAATAAGCTTTTTTTTTTTCAACAGTTATATGATAATAAATGAGATTGATACGAAGATCAGCTGACACACTGAGATATTGTTACAATTAGAGCTCACTAATAACTGTTATTATTTAGTTGACAGCTATGGTGAGCATATTAAGGTTCTTGACATTATTTGGAGTACTATGTACTCATGTAAATACATATCCTCTAAACTAAAAGTAAAGTAAAGTAAAGTTCCCTTTTCAGACCTTGTGATCTATAGGGCAGATGATGCAAAGGTCATCTGATTCTGTGGCCTATAGTTAAAGAGGGTGTCTTGTGGCCAGCACAATGACCAACCGCATTTACTTTTCCCAAACTAATGTCAGGTACCCATTAGAGCTGGATGGACTCAGAGGCGCCAAATGATCCAGCAATAAAAATCCCAGTCTTCAAAAGGATTCGAACCCGCGACCCCTTGGTTCAGTAGCCAAGCGCTTTACCGCTCAGCCACCGCGCCTCCGTCCTCTAAACTACGCTTCAATAAAACGCACGTAACACAATAAAGAAACTCTGTTCAAAATTGTGCATTTATTATTTTTCACAGACAAAGAAGTCAACAGAAAACAAGTTCGTTGGCCTACGTTTGAAATGATACTACATACAGCACTGACAACCTGGCAAGGTCTTCTCAGAAGATGTCTTTTGTTTTTTTTTAAAGACATTCCAATCCAAAGTTTTGTTCAGCGCATCATCATTCGATTTTTTTTTTAGCAATGACTAATCTTGAAATGGAAATAAGAAACCATATCATCTCAAAATAAAAATATCGCCAAAATCCTGTCTCTTATCACATTAAAAAAAAATCCATTAAAAAAACTTGTCAGAGATAACGGATTAAAAATAAAAGAAAGACAAACGTCTTTTTTTAAGACAGGTAACACCGTGACATGTAGCACCATATAAATGCTCTCCCACTTCTTCCAAACTTTTTCTGGAAGATGTCAAAACCCATCATACCCGGATGAAGCCAGAAAATTGTGAGCGTTTCCGCTGAATGACAAATTTATCTGACGTTTAAAGACAGACGAGATATGTGCCAGTTAGTTTAATCTGACGATGAAAAACAGACCAAACTGAGCCAGGTCGCTTAGTAATTGTTCTGCCAGTTTGGCGTTTCAAATGGATAACTAGCCAAGTTTTAAACAAAGCCATCAAATTAGTTTAAAGCTTTGCATATGCTTTGGCAGACTCAATAAATAAAACTGGCAGATTACATGCAGTTATTGTATAATGCTTGTCGTTGAGGCCGAAGATTAACGAAGAATGATGAATTTTATAACTTCAAGTGATAGGCCTATAACTATTCGTGTATAAACATGCAGTACACGGAGGTTTGAGATAAAATAATAGAATATTCATCTCTCATCCCTCAACTCAAAAATCAAAACAAAAAAATACAAAATTGAGTAAACGAATATTCACATTTGACTAGAGTAAGACCATAAAGATACATAGGCATAAAAAGTAAAGTAGTAATACTATAAAATAAAACACTAAGTCCAACTTACAAATACAAAAAGACAGCCAAATAAAATCTAGGGTTGACACTAAGATAAAGTCGCAGTTCTTATTCTAAAAATTAGGAAAAGATTCGAATCAAACAGTAACAAATTCCATGGCAACAGATTCAAAGAACAATAGGTTCAAATATCAACAGATACAAATAACTACAGGTTAAAATAGAAACAGATTCAAATAGAGACAGATTCAAATAGAGACAGATTCAAATATCAACTGATTCAAATAGAGACAGATTCCAATAGAAACAGATTCAAATAGAGACAGATTCAAATAGAGACAGATTAAAATTGAAACAGATTAAAACAGAGACAGATTAAAATAGAAACAGAGTCACATAAAAACAGATTCAAATAGAGATAGATTTAAACAGAGACAGTTTCAAATAGAAACATATTCACAAAGAAACAGGGTAACATAAAAACAGATTAAAAAAGAAACAGATTCAAATAGGAACAGAAAAAATAGCAACAGATTCAAATAACAACAGACTCATATAACGAAATAAAAGTTTCAACCAATTCAAATATTGACAGATTTCAACTATAACAGATTAGCAAAGACAAAATGGTTCCTATCATAATGAACGATTTTCAATGTGCTACTTTGTATGAATGTAGGTCTGTGGTATAAAAAAAAAGTATAGTTCCCCTTTCAGACCTTGTGGTCTATAGGGCAGATGATGTAAAGGTCATCTGATTCTGTGGCCTGCTGTTAACGAGGGTGTCATGTGGCCAGCACAACGACCAACCGCCTTTACTTTCCCCCAACTAATGTCATGTACCCATTAGAGCTGGGTGGACTCAGAGGCGCCCAAAGATCCCGAAAGTAAAAATCCCAGTCTTCACCAGAATTCGAACCCGGGACCACCGGTTCAGAAGCCAAGCGCTTTACCACTCAGCCACCGCGCCTCCAAGGTCTGTGGTACAAAAATAAAAAGAATTGTGGAAAGCGTGGTCGAGAGGCTAAGTGCGGCTTGAACTTGGCTTGGATTGACTACCTAGAAGGGGCTCGAGGTTCGACACCCGACTCGGGCAGAGTTGTGTTTACTGAGCGCCTAAAGGCAGCACGGGAAACCAACTCCTAGATACCCCTCCCCCCCACTGGTCCACAAATGAGATTGGACCAAAGCGCTCTGAGCATGCTTCCCTTCTCAAACGTGTTTTTAATGTTCCTAAAGAGAGCAAGTTTTATTTAAAACTTTCTTGTTTCGTATAAAAAAAGTTTAATCATAAACACTCTGTTATTAACTTATTGAAAATAGGTCCCCACTTATTTATTAAATAAGTCCCTTTTTTTTTTCAATGTTATTTTATTAATCCAGACTTTTTCTAAAACATATGTCTGTTCTCGTGGCTTCTTAAATCCTGTTTTTTTTTTGTTCATTCTAACTTACGTCTAATGTACCATTCAGGACACCAAAAACTTTACGTAAAACTGGCATCGTTCCCTCGTTGGTGACTCTCAAAAAAAAAATTTGACTAAATATACCATATCAAAAGTCCCCCCGTTACTACTGAGACCGCTACTGTCCCAAATCTATGAATTATTAACCAGCAAAAATCAAATTCATAAATATTCATTCGATTGGCAACAGATCTGAAGAAGAAAAAAAATCTGGCTACTGGCTGTGACGGTATCTTCTCCAGGGTGATATTTCTATGCGTCTATAGCGATGGTAGACAGGAATCCGGAACGTTTCAATGTGGTCAAAGGCACGCGGCGGTTCCGGGGGTCGATGTGTGACCATCTCCGAGGAGGGATAGCCGGATGCGGTTATGGAAGGGGGGAGGGGAGAAATTGCAGCTCAATCAATGCTCCCCCTACCCCTAAAACCGTCCAGGGATAATATAAATGGTACCAACGTCCACGCATTGACAGGCAGAATTTTTTTTAAATAGAGAGAATTAAATAGTGGCCTAATTGCAATCCAAGCGGTATCATATGAAAAATGTATATGGATCGATTGAGTTAAATTTATCACTACAATGAATACCTTCCACATTGGCAGTGATGAATTTACGTATGTCATAGCATAGGCCCACCACTTTCTTGCCCCCCCTCTCCTCCAGGGCTAAGATTTTCTTGCCCTCCCCCCCCCTCCAAAAAAAAAATACAATGATTGTCCTAGTGAATTTGTTATGAGGAATAAAGATTTAAAGTTCAACAAGTTTTATTTCACTCAAGTATCTATGCAACAGTTTAACCCTCTAAGCATTGGCGTAGCTAGGGTGGTGGCAGGAGAGGGGAGAATTTGAAAATCCTCCGGGGCCCCCACTTGAGAGGGGCCCCCAAATGAGTGGGTTTTTTTTATTAAAAATTAAATATTATGCAAAAATCAGGGGCCCCAAAGAGGTCAAGCTCCCCGACCCCCAAACGAAGGAAAATTTCTAGCTACGCCCCTGCATCTTAGTGTCTTAAGTATTTGAAAATCATTTTCGGCACTGACACACATCTTGACGAAAAAAAGGGCCCTCCATTTATCTGAAACAGCTTAAAACTTGATCAAGTCTAAATTCGGTCTTACGCTTCCGGCCAGGTCAAGGCCACTCGTCATAGAAGTCCTGAACACTGACCTGCAACGTCACAATGTGTGGGCATTGGAGACCAATAGCTCGTAGCCACGTCACAGGTGTATGCCACGTGGCAATGAGTCATTGGTCTCCACTGCCACTTGCTGCTACGTAGCAAGTCAGTATTGAGGCCTATTATAACGATTGGTTTCGGCCGGATCCGGCTTACATTTATCAACATGGAGCTACATCTCGGCATTGAACGAAAAAAAGATGTTATCAAGTTACAGTTACGTTTTATACTTGCGCTACACTACGATACCGATTACTACATTCTATTTTCTCCTCTTCACGATACAGATAAGAATCGATTCCTTCGTCAAGATTACTTGGAATCGCGATTTTTTTTTCCCTCGCTATGTCTGCAAAAGGAATGTCAATACTTGACCCATTGACCCGTAAAATTTAAATTTTGTTTTTCAGCATTTCAAGTTATTGTGACGCCTACATTTTTCAATCTTGAATGCTTGAGAAGACTTAAAACCTCGAGAAAACCGTTTGAAAGACTATCTTGTGACGCTCTATATTTGAGGACTCCAGCTCCCGTACCCTCATCACGGCGCCTCCGTGGAAACGTCTAGTAAGTAGAACTAGATAAACCAATGACAGCAACCCAGCTTTTTTTTTAAAAAAAATCTCTCTCGGGAGGGGGGGGGAAGAGGCTCTGAAACTCAGTCCAACAACTCCAACCCAATCTATTAAAGATTTGCATTTTAAAATGTAAAACTAACTTTAACTTTTCTCTCTCGTAAAAATATTTTAAAACGTACTGGTACTTGACACTATTTGTCAATCAAATATATTAATTTATGTATTTACAAACAAATTTCGGACACCCGTTTGGGCCCCCCCCCTAAGTGGTGGCCCGGGGGGATTTCGATTAGCTTCCCCCCTCCCCCCCTACGCTACGCCAATGCGGCGCCGATTCCATACTTGGCTTATTTCAATGTGTAAAGCTGCATCAACAAATTTTTACGAAGCTTATTTCAATTTTGACTGTCTGGTACAATATTTGTACACGAAATTTCTCACACATCAATTCTTGGATTGGGTTAAAGCTTTACATATTTGTAGTAGATAACAAAACATGAATCAATACAAATATTCACTAATCATAAAACTAATTATCGGTATTAATTATTTTGTTAGGTATCAAAAAAAAAAAGAAAAAGGGAAACAAATACTACCTATTGAGAGATGCGGCTGTATATGTCGAGCTATTACCCTAACTATTTTTTTTACACGACGACAATGCCACCTATAGTGCATCATTCCCAACAAATCGCGAAAACTCTTCTAACCGTCACCATAGAAACACATACACGCACTCCATAACAAGCTTTAAAAGATTTCCATGCTGCCCAAACTAACATTGGTCACCTTGTTTCAAATCTCGAATGGAAAATATCTAGTCTACAGCGGGTTTGGAACTTAAACCACCCGATATATATGTGTAAGGGGTTTGTGCTACTCTCTAGAACATCCCCTCTTTACATTGTCGCCATTCAGGCTAGTGCAGAGATGCGCATGGCAGAGTCATAACAATATGCTGGCGTAAAAGTCGTAAAATTGTATCACAGTTGAACCCGTTTGAAAATGTCTCCGGTTAATTAAATTAACCGCTAAATTGGATGGGATGCTGAAACACCAAAAATAAAATAAAGTAAAATAATTTATTTAATAGAGAACACTAGTTAGTGTAATCGGAATAAAATTATTTTTGCTTGTTGCTTATGCCTCTTTCTTATCATTTCAAACTTATACTACTTTGATTGGTGGATACCTACCGACGATATTTATTTTTGTGCATCTACTTGAAGAGCAAGAAAAAAAAATTAGATGCTAGAGCAAAAAAAAAGAGAAAGAGAATTGGTTCCTTAAATTAGCATAAAGTCAAAAAATTTGCTATTAAGAACTTAGAAATTTTCTGCATCTTTTTCAGAAAAGGTGAAGACAGTTGCGATGACCTCGTGACCCCCCCTCTCCCATATCTCTTCTGCGCCCCTCTCTATCTCTCTTTTTCTTTTTACTGTTATATCTCCACCCCCCACATTTATCTCTTTACCTCAATTTTCTATCTCTCTCTTTCCGTCCCTCTATTTCTCTCTTACTTTATCTCTTTTTTTTCCCGTTCTTTATTCCTCCCACAATCTGTCCACTCTCCTATCTCTCCCCTCTCCCTTTTATAATTTAACTGAAACGAGATGGTTCGGTTTGGTATCAGGCCTTAAGCCCACTGCCGCTACGTCTAAGTACCATAGGCATAAGTAAGTCTTTTATATTTAATTTCTTTTTCTACACAACGACCAGTAGATTATTTAACAATTAAAAAACTATTTTTATAACAATAACAATAAATACAACAATTATAACAATAAAAACATTGACAACTACACTCCACAATTATAATTGTTATATATTACATATTATTAATCTAGCAATAGCAACAATTCTAATATCCAAAGTTCGATATTTTAGCGATGTTTCTGTAAATGCTAGGTACTAATATTATATGACATTAAATTAAACCCAACGATTTGACTTTGCAACACTAAAAAAAAACAACTGGAGAACATTAATAAATAGTAATAGGTTATTATTGAATAATTAATAAATTAATTAATTTAAATAATTAATAATCTAAACATGGTAACAGAAGATTTCCACTAAATCGTCAGTCACAAGAGACCGGAGACCAGCGTACACAAGACGTATCAAGCCAAGTAGTTCAAGCTATCTTTAACAATTTACTGATTATTGCATTCTATGTATAGTTTAATTATGTTTTATATCGTTCTTTATATAATTTTATTATAGTATGAATTGTAATATGTAAAAAAAAAATATTTTTTTTTAATAAAGAAAGAAAATGGCAGAAAGACCAAAAAGAGCCAAAGAAAGTCCACACCAGAATCGAAAAAAGAAAGTCCACAGAAGAGGCAAAGAAAGAAAGTCCACAAAAAGAAGCAAAGAAAGATAGTCCACAAAAAGAAGCAAA
>JADKLZ010026929.1:0-13576 GCA_021533235.1 Biomphalaria straminea | reverse complement strand
AATTTGGGTTTTCTTTGGAATGGCTTAAAGGCGATAATTCAGATTTCACTAGCATGGCTTAAAGGCGATAATTCAGATTTATTTAGCATGGTGCCATGCCGGGAGCACAGTATTATACAGCAAGGGTATTTATACTGACCTCATATAATGAGGCTAAATGAACATAGATTCACCAAACAGATTCACCAAATAATCATGGATTCACCAAATAAACATAGTTCCTTTCAGACCTTGTGGTCTATAGGGCAGATGATGTAAAGGTCATCTGATTCTGTGGCCCACGGTTAACGAAGGTGTCATGTGGCCAGCACAACAACCAACCGCCTTTACTTTTCCCCAACTAATGTCAGGTACCCATTAGAGCTGGGTGGACTCAAGGGCGCCCGAAAATCCCGAAATAAAAATCCCAGTCTTCACCAGGATTCGAACTCGGGACCTCCAGTACGGAAGCCAAGCGCTTTACCGCTCAGCCACCGCGCCCTCTAAATAAACATAGATTCACCAATTTTTTATACGAAATGAAAAGAGCTTTGCTTCTAAACAACTCCATTATTTCATATCCCATAGGTCACACTCAATGAGCTGCGCACTAATAAATTAATTGTCCAGTACAAGAAGTGATAATCTTATTTGAACTGTACGTGTAACTCGCAAGACCAGATAATGTACTGGGTAGCAAGCTGGTCAATGAGCACACTGACTCTAGTATAGAATATGAAGTATTACATTATTTACATAGGAAAATACATTCTTATTAGTTAGTTTAAACATGTTTACAAAATGGTTTACCTAAAAACAAAATCTAAATTACTTACGATGCAACAAATAGGCCAGGTTTTATCAAATGAAAAACATTGAAGAGGCCAAAATCTCAGCCAAATTTAATTGAAAAAGAAACACAAAAAAAAAACTGGAAGTTGATATCATAAGTAAATAATCGAAAATATATATGTTGGCCATTATAAGATGTTAGAACGTTCGTATTATAAAGACTATTATGTTCTCAAGGATAGGGTGAATGGTATTATGCATATAAAAGCCACATGTGAAAGAGATCAACTAACCTGTCGTGAGGTCGTGACTTGTAATGTCCATTCAATGACCACATGACCACTTCGCTGTGGCTACGATCACACACGGACACAGACACGGCCACACTTAGTGATTGGAGTAATGACTGGGCCCAGTGTTGACGCCGCCTAATGACTGGACCTACGTGTCTGTGCGTGCGCGTGTGCGAGAGAGTGTGCTGGACATACTTTTAACATTCCATCTCCGGCTATGCCATTAAGTCTTTGTATCGATCTGTTACTGAACTCCCAGGGCCTGACGGAACTAATGCCAACATCAAAGTAGATCTCTGCAGCCACTACTCTCTGCCTCGTTCTCACCCTCTCATTACTCCCTCAACACACACACACATACACCTTTTATCAGAGCACCCTCCCTACTCTCGCAAACTACCCTAGATCCACCCAGTAGTTGCCCCTGCACCAATACACTCTCATCAAACGATATTTGATACTAATGCACATTGTTTTTATTAATACTTTGCGGTTTCCCTCCCCCCTACCAGAATGTTCCCTTCTTTAATCTCCCTCTCCCCGTTTAGGTACGTTGACTTTGACCGGACATCAAACTGACCATACGCAAATCACATGCTGCTCCTCATTGTCAACCATTTTGTATTCAAATCCAGTAATCTCTGTTTGCAGAAGATAATTTGGTGTGCACTCCCATCAAAATCTGGCCACTTTGAAACGCTTTCAATGGACCCACTTGAGCAAGTTATCACTTAAGTCAATCTGATCTTGTTTAGGCCGGTACGTACACTGACCTGTACAGGACACTATCCGTCTCACGCTACAGGGACAGAAGCAGACGATATAATTTATTCTTTGACAAATTAAAATCGCATTTGTTTAGGTCAGTGCCCTCTGTTATAGGCTAAAATCTAAATCAATATGCTACAGTTCTAAAATTATTTATCGTTATCTTTTAATTATTGATGTCCACAATAGATGCGGGCATATTATTCATGAGATTAATAATAGCTAATAAAGAAAAAAAAAACACTAGATGTATATAATATCAGAATATCTACCACAATTTTGTCAAATTCATATTTTTGTAACGTATGGTAACTGCATGTTCAGTGTTGGGACCTTCTATAAAAAATCGTCGAACTTAAACTCTCTTAAGTCGTTAGCAATCCATTTCATGCTCTAATATCACTAGGGAAGAAGGGGCACTTGTACGAATTTGTCCTATCATATGTATTAAGGAATGTGCTTTTATTATATCTAGTTTTCTAGTTTTTTGTGTTCTTTCAAGTTTAAGCTTGACCTTAATAATTTTGAACGTTGAGTTATACACAAAATTTAAATTTAAAAACGAAATGTTTATGGGATTTTATTATCTCCGTTCTCATTACAATCAACTTGTTAAGATTTATATGACTTAACTCCTCTTTCATTACTCATCACTCCCTCCTACATGTAATCCTTTTTTTTTAAATAAGATCTTAGTCATAGTTTAAGCATTACTCAAAGCACTATAGATACTCACACAGCTTACATAACACTATTAATATTATTTTAAATCAGTGCTCAAAAATTGTGTTAAGATAACTTTAAAAAAAAGCATCTGACAGATCTCAATAATCAGTTAAGCGTGAAGCAGGCCTAATGCAATATTGACCAACGGTTAACATGCCCGAACAAATGTCACATAGAACGAGATGGACCTGTTTCATTGCTCGGTAGACGCCGTGTTGACTCGGGTAACTTTAATGTGCCCGGAAGTCACCTGGGACTCTAATGACAATATATGACTTTATCACAATGAGAAATCAACATATCGTTAGGGGCGTGGCAGCCCCAAGCACCTCCCTCTCACGCAAAACTATATGCGTGACGCAGAGTCGTTGGAACACTTTATATTTCTTATCGATAGCTTGCTGTTTTTTTTTTTTTTTTGTTTCATTCAAAAAATCTGAAATCTATTTTAAGTTAATTAACAATAATAATGTAGACAACTTGAATATACAAATACACATTCATAACAATCCATATTCAATACGGAAGAACAAATTTGTACAAGTGCTCCTTCTTCGCTAGTGACATTGGAGTATAGCATGGGTTGCCTGAATCAGACAGGAATACCAATGACTAGGCAGAGTTTACGTCATTGATTAACATGCTTGCCTACTTTTTTTTGTTTGTTTGAAATGGTTTATTCATATTATACTTTCGTTTACAGTAACACACAAGACAAACAGGTTAACGTATCCACGTACAGACCATATAATACTGTTGAGCAGTGAAGGCCATTGAGGGATTGTATATAGTTCATGATTAAATACACTGTTCATTGTAATATACCTGCTGGAGTTCATAAATTATAAAGTCATAGTTGCGGATATAGGAGCATTAGCGAATTGTCAAAACAAGATCAGTTCTTCATGTTCTTTACAAAGAGCGAAGACCCAAAATTGTTTATAGCTTTCACTGATTTTGTTGATGTGTTTACCTGCTGACAGATCAGGCATTCACGTCCTGACACAATAATACTGTTGAGCAGTTAGGGTTACTGAGAAGTTGTAAATAGTTCATGTTTAAATACTTTGTTCATTGTAATATATCAGCTGGAGTTTATCAATTATAAATTTATGAGTACTGTTCACATAAATTGTTTTGAAGTAACGTCTGTTATATATAAAATAAGATTGTTTTAAAAATGGTCAGAAAGGACTCCACTTCCTATGAAACCTTAGTGTTACAGCATCGCTAGTTAGTTCCCATATTAAGTCAATAACATTCAAAATTCTTGTTCCGCTTACAAAGCTGAGGAAACCCATGCAACATATGCGATACTGTTTCCTCTGACTCTTTACACAGGAACCACTATAGATTTTAATATGCAACAGAAAGTTCCTCTTTCAGACCTTAATATCTAGACGGCAGATAATGTTGTCGAGTTCATTTATATGTTTGGCTCAGTAGGGGGTTTCACAAATACAAACAATTATTGCTAGACACAGTTTAGCTCCAGATATCCACCCAATTAGAGTTACTTATTACTAAATAAACTTTAACTCTTGATAATAACAATGAATAACTTTAATATTCATAAAGCACAATGGCATCGACTCTTATGAAATAGTAATACACAAAACACCAGTCCAGGAAGTAAACGTCCAAATTTAATAGGCCGAGAGCAGGGGCGTAGCTAGAAATTTATTTTCCATCGTTTGGGGGCCAGGGGGACTGACCTCTTTTGGGGCCCCTAAATTTTGCGTAATACTTTATTTTAATGTAAAAAACACTCATTTGGGGGCCCTCCCTCAAGTGGGGGCCCGGGGGGATTTTCAAATTCTCCCCCCTCCTCCCCCCTCCCTAGTTACGCCACTGACCGAGAGCAAGACCTCATTAACTTAACACACTCTCTCGCATATTCAACGAAAACTAAATCATTCAGTCGTAACACGTGCAAAAGACTATTCACATTCACAACAAAGGGATATAAAAACTATCGTACCAAAATAACAAAGTACCATATTCATTCTCGCCATACCTCACCCTTACCATAGTTTTAATTTCATGTCATTATAATTATAATAATAATGACGACTATAATAATAATCTTCATTGTCTGTATAGAAATTTGTCCTACAACTTGTGCATTACACCAAAAAAAAAAAAACCCCACAACATTATAACTATAAGAAACCAAAAGAGTACGATAAAACGAGAGAGATAGTAGCACAAGCTGAGGTAGAGACAGAGATAATAACATTGGCTGAGGTAAAGACATTTATAGTAGCAAATTATTGTATACCAATAAGGAATTGTACAATACTCCAGCACTAAACTAGAAAAAAATCAATAATTCTTAAGAAGATAAAAGCTGCGTGTATCCTAAATGAAAATCTCTAGAGCATGGGTCTGTTACATTGGGGCACATCACCTCTCCCTCTCCCACAGACACTGTAGCCTAGTCTCATCTTAACTATGACTCCAAATCTATCTATTACCTTCAGTAGTGGTAACCTTCAAGCACTGACCTAAACAAAGTCACAGGGTGGGAGAGGGTATATCCGGTCTGTGTGTCTAGACACGTTCATGGCTGGGTTTCCAGTCTGAGCATGCACCACGCTGAACGACCACAGCGCCATCATAATTGCTGATGAAGTAGAGCTTGGGACTAATTTGAAAATATAATTTTCTTGCATTTCAATTTGATGTACATGGAATTTTTTTTTAAATTAAAAACTACAATGAAATGTTCAGCTGTTTTGAAAAAAAAAATCACTATTTTGGATTTTTATTATTTTTGAAAACTTTTATGAACTCACTCTGTCTGTTACAATTCGTAAACATGTTATTTCTCCCACTTCCCGTTCGCGGATCAAGTTCAAACTATGCACTATTATTCATTGTTCCTAACAATTTATGAATCAATCGAAAATCAACAAATTAGTTAATTGAATAATGGTAAATTATTAATTTGCGTTTTATAGTTAAAAATAGAAATACATATTACAGCGTGGTTCTATCTTAAAATAAGCAATGGTGTTGTTTTTTTTAAAAGTAATTTTCATTTTTTTTTGTGTTCTGAATGGACCTCATTTACCAATCGCAAACAAAGAACACTTAGCCACGTGGATCTCTATCTCTTCTATATAATTTACGATCTAATTTTTAATACACGAAGGCTGTAACGTGACAGCTTTTTTCGTTGTTTTATCAATATGATCACGTGACTAGATATTGTTTGTTTACGATTGGTGAATGAGGTCCATTGGAGATTTTCATACAAGGAGGCAAATCCATAAATATTCATTGTGAATTTGTTTTGTACTACAAAAGGAAGCGCGTTTCTACAGGCTAAAAAGTGCAAACCAAAAATAAAACACAAAAACTATCATATATTTTTGTAAAAAAAAAAAAACTTTTCATTCCCTGAAAAGGGTTACCTATGCTTTAAAATTATGTAATAAAATTATTGAATGTGCAAGTGTCTATTATGTTGATGGCAATGTAATCTTTTCAGTTTGGAAAAAAAAAGCAACTGAATGCTTTTGGGTTATATAGAAGTAAAATGTTTTACATGTTTCGGAAATTCCTTCAGAATTGAAGATAGTTATTTCCTAGTCCTAACCTCCGCAGGACGACGGGGGATGGGAGCGGGCAGGGTTTGAACCCGGGACCATCGGTAAATCGATACGACAGTCCAGCGTGCAAACCTCTCGACCAGGCAGCCATCCTGTATAAACAGTATGTGATGATAGAGGATGATGATATATAATCTAGGTTCCATCTGACCGCCTGTGATACTAGCAGAAGTTGAATCATGAACTTACTCAGATTAAAATTAAGTAGAATTTAAACTCAAGACGTTAAGCTTGGTAAGAAAATATCGCTCTACATTTTGCCACTTTCTTACTGAGAAACAATATATATATATAGATATATAGATATAGATATATATAGATATATATAGATAGATAGATATAATTTCTGCATGTTAATTTTCTCTTCTGGACAAGATTCCAACATTTCAATTTAAAAATATGTATTTAAAAAAGGAAATCTATACAAAATGGCGTTATTAAACGCATTAAAAAAAATTCAAATTTTGGACTCTTTAAAAAAAACAAACAACCTAGAAATTGAACACTTTTGGAAGGGAAGTCAAATCTGAGATAAAAAAAAAACATATTTAAAAATACTAGAAATGGTAGTGTGGCAGCAGTCGATGGGGTACGGTGTCAGCTAACACGTTAGCTAATTAAACTCCGGGTTTAGGAGAGAGGAAAATGTCGCCCCCCCCCCTCCTTCCGTACCTCTCTGCCTCTTTAGGTCTAAATGTTTCATGAGCTTTTGCTGACATTTCGATATTATTACCCAACAACATGTAGCACGCAATGTTTATTAGACAATGTGTATCAGACAATGTGTATCAGACGATGTGTATCAGACAATGTGTATCAGACAATGTGTATCAGACGATGTGTATCAGACGATGTGTATCAGACAATGTGTATCAGACAATGTGTATCAGATGATGTGTATCAGACAATGTGTATCAGACGATGTGTATCAGACAATGTGTATCAGACAATGTGTATCAGACAATGTGTATCAGACAATGTGTATCAGACAATGTGTATCAGACGATGTGTATCAGACAATGTGTATCAGATGATGTGTATCACACAATGTGTATCAGACAATGTGTATCAGACAATGTGTATCAGACGATGTGTATCACACAATATGCGTTAATTTAATTCGATTTCAACTGGATGTGGCAAAATATATAGATGACAGATGAAATACTGTATTCATATAAAAGAAACCTCTAATATTATCAAACAGTTTTATATAAAATGTATCAAGCAGTTATGCATGCTCCATTACAACTATTTAGATATTACTATTGCTCATTCAAGCGAAAAAACAATAAAACAACAAAGAAGTTGTCTGTTGCTACTGTACTATATATCATATATATCTGTAGCGTTAAACTATTATACCCCACTTCTCTATTGCTATTTTAAGCCCTGCATCTCTATTACTTTTTAAAATCAAAACACGCCTCTGATTCTGTATTGCTAGTTTAAGTCAAACCACGTCTTTTATACGCTATTACTATATTAAGCTATAACACGTCCCTGTTTCAATCTAGCTATTTTAAGCCATAAGACGCCCCTGCTTCTGTAGTTGAATTTCTTATCTTCCTTTCTCTCTCTTCACTTGTACGACTATGTCAGATTAACGGGCCTGGATTCGGGTCTAATCGATTTCCTGACACCAGTGGTTTGTTCCCTGTTACATTCAAGACCCTGTCTTAGTTCGCATTGTTTCCCCTTACAAGCTAGATCGTGTCTTCTTTCTGATTCACTCAGTGGAAAGACAGAATCCAAATCACAACCAGTTTAAAACTTATAGATCTAGAGTCTAAGTCGCATGAGATAGACTGTACAGACACATACACACTAGACGAGGCAGCACATATAGGCCTAGATCTCACTTTCATTGTTTCGTGAGGATCAGAATTAGTTTAACTCTTTCTCTCCTAACTGACGATATCTGCCTGGTCGAGCGGTTTGCACGATGGACTGTCGTATCGATTTACCGATGGTCCCGGGTTCAAACCCTGCCCGCTCCCATCCCCCGTCGTCCTGCGGGAGGTTTGGACTAGGAAATAACTATCTTCAACTCTGAAGGAATTTCCGAAACATGTAAAACATTTTACAAACAAATAGAATAGAATAGATATCAACGTTGATTCCACCAGAATGTGGTAAATAAATACGGAAAGAAAGAGTTAAAACTGAATAGAATCAGAGCTACATTGGATGAGATATATATACATACACACAGAATTCAGAGGGGACTGCGTATATAGGGCTAGATCTCACTTTCATAGTTTTGTGAGAATTCGGTTATTTGTTGTCTCTAGATTAAACAGACATTGATATAGACAAGTCAGACAGACAGATAGGCAGATAGATGGAAAGATGGATGAATAGATAGATAGATAGCTGAGCTCCATAAACACAAGTTAAAGTGTTCTATTATTATAGTATTATATCTTATTCTACTGTGTATTTGTAACGTGGCCAGCAATAACATAAAATATCTACTACGCCAAGCTTTTCATTATTTTAAAATCACCTTTGAAAATTTAAATAAAACTTAAATGAAATTTAAATCAAAGGAAAGCTAAGTAGAACATCCGTCATGTAAATTTACTTGTTTTTAAATCACACATTCCTTCAACTTGTGTCTGTTGAACCGTTGGGGCACCACACAAGATTTTTCGACCGCCTTTCTCCATTCCTCTCTGTCTTTTGCCTTGGGATAGAACCTCTTTTAATGGCAGGCCTGTCCATTCTTTTTTTGCCGTCTTTTCATCTTTTTCTTTTACCTCGTAACGTTATTTCAACTTTCTCTTCTTCTTCTTCTTCTTCTTCTTCTTCTTCTTCTTCTTCTCTCTCTCTCTCTCTCTCTGCTGCTAAAGAGCTCACAGCTCAGCAGTAAAAAGATGTCAAGAAGAACAAGACGTCTCTCTCTCTCTCTCTCTCTCTCTCTCTCTGTGTCTCTCTCTCTGTCTCTCTCTCTCTGTCTCTCTCTCTGTCTCTCTCTCTCTGTCTCTCTCTCTCTCTGTGTCTCTCTCGCTCTCTGTCTCTCTCTCTCTCTGTCTCTCTCTCTCTCTCTCTCTCTCTCTCTCTCTCTGTCTCTCTCTCTGTCTCTCTCTCTCTGTCTCTCTCTCTCTGTCTCTCTCTCTCTCTCTGTCTCTCTCTCTCTGTCTCTCTCTCTCTGTCTCTATCTCTCTGTGTGTGTGTGTCTCTCTCTGTGTCTCTCTGTGTGTGTCTCTCTCTCTGTCTCTCTCTGTGTCTCTCTGTGTGTGTCTCTCTCTCTGTCTCTCTCTCACTCTCTCTGTGTCTCTCTCACTCTCTCTGTCTCTCACTCTCTCTCTCTCTGTCTATTGCACTAGAAATGTCACTGAAACCAAAGCACACCTTCTATTATAGGGCGGTCAGACCTATATATCAACACACATTTAAAAATAAAGCCTGTCTTTTTAAAATTTAAACAGGCAACTGCACCGGACCTGGGTCCAGACATTGTCTATGCGAGTGCAGTCCCCTTGCTGGATGTCACCGGCTGTGATAAAAAAAAAGAAACTCCCAGATAGAACCAACAACAAAACAAAACAAAAAAAACACAATTATTTTCAATTAGACACTAATGACACAATGAAAACTGTTCGCGACGGACTCATCATCATGTCACAAATAAACCCTGACACCCCCTCCCCACCTATTTTTTCCTCTCTCTATAAATATAATTAAAAAATACATATAAATGAGAAAACAACGATCTGACAGATGGATGAAAGGGGTGAGGGTAGAGGCTAGGGGGAGCAGAAAACAAAAGCTCTGCTGAGCAACAACTGAATCGCGCTCACTTGAAGAGGAATCTCTAATGATAACGTGAATAATTAATAGCGACAAATCTAATTCGAAGTTTGCTGCATACCCAGTTGTCAATGTTTATTTTTTGAAATGTATATGTGTGTTTGGGTGTGAGAGCTTAGTATCAGCTTTCAAAACATTAAATATACTTTATTTATTTATACATTTTCTTTTCTTATAGCTTAAAGCCGCAGAGAATCTATTCCAACGAACTCAGCTGTCGACACTGCACTTGTAAAAATCCATGAGAAGTGAAGTCTAGAACTGTCGACCTCGTATACCGTCAAATAACTGAAGCAATCCTGGGCATGACTAAAATGTTTATTGCTTTGATTTGATCTTGTTAAAAGCTCAAGAACTTTCCGAGAGCTCAAATCAACAAGATTTTTACGGTTTGGAAAAAGCCACTCCAAAAGGTCCAAAAGAGCCCAAACAATCCAACACTCAGGCAGAATTGTAACAGACTCTGCCTACCAGTCAAAACGTCTTTTAACAGGGGAAAACCGAGAACGTTGGACCAACACCTGCGCAAGTCTAGACCTAAGGGATAGCTCTAAGGCCTGGAGTCTACTGAGAAATCTCGAAAATGCTGGGTGTACGAAAAAAACAGCAGTCCCATTATCTTCACCCAGTAGGGTAATCAATTCATTAAAGAAGACAATTGCCACCTTGTTGAACAAATATTTTGCTAAGATCAACAAGGCTGCCAGGAAGTCCCCAATGTCCAAAGCCATTGATAAGGCTCGCAAAGCTGACAAAAAAAAAAAGACCGAAAGGAACCACATACCGAAAGGAACTCAGATCGAAAGGAACCACAGACAGAAAGGAACAACAGACAGAAAGGAACCACAGACCGAAAGGAATCACAGACAGAAAGGAACCACAGACCAAAAAGAACCACAGATAGAAAGGAACCACATACCAAATAAACCATAGACCAAAAGGAATCACAGACAGAAAGGAACCACAGACCGAAAGGAACCACAGACCGAAAGGAATAACAGACAGAAAGGAACCACAGACTGATAGTTTTTGTGATGTTGCAATTCATGGCATGAAACTTGAATGTACACTCACCCCATGCCGAAAAAAAGTCGACTCCAATGAAATTCCGTTCGTAAAGAACCACTCAATGACTGATTCACAGAGTGTTTGAAGCAGCATTATGCAATCTCAGGAAACGACAATCGGAGTTTTCAGATCTACTCTTGTTTCTCTCTCTCTCTTTCTCTTACTCTCTTTCTCTCTCTGTTTCTCTTTCTTTCTCTCTCCCTCTTTCTTTCTCATTCTATCTCTCTTTCTCTCTCTCTGTCTCTCTCTTTATCGTGTTCTCTCTCTCTCTCTCTATTTCTCTCGTTCTTTCTTTCTCTCTTTTTCTGTCTCTATTTTGGTCACTTTTGCTTTCATAATTCTCAACTCGCTTCTCCTCTCTCTTCTTGTCTTTCATTCTTTTTTTTTCACACATAATTTCTTCTACTTCCTCTTTCTCTCAATCCTGGCATTTGACCATTTCTCTTTTTTTTTGTCTTCTCTTGTTCTTTCTAGACACTGTCTCTCTATCTTTCCTGTTTTTTCTTCTGTTTTCTGTTCATTTTGTCTAAGCCAGAGAGATTTCATTTATCATTTTGGGTCTTGCCTTTTTCTTATTCTTTACGTCATGCAGTCTGAAGCTTGTGTATGCGACTATCGACTTTTTGTTAAGCGTGTTGCTGCATTTTTATTTATTTTATTCCCCCTATATGTAAATGTGCGCTCGCTCATGTGTGTATGTGTGTCAAGATTGGGTGTGTACATGTATTTTCGCCAGTGTGTGAACTGATGCCCAAAGGTTTTGTGTTCAGAAATGTTCATCTTAAATCTGTGTTTCTGAACACTTCCTTCGCAGCAGACAGGAAGTTGCCGATCACTTCCCTTTTCAAAACCTTCTAAATATTTTGACGTCTGATCACCAGCCGTAGTTTTCCAGCCAAAACCCAGATCCTTTGTCCCCAAAACCCAGATCCTTTGTCCCGAATAGCAGCATCGCTAACTCCCTGCTGTACAGGAATATGCAGCAAAAACCCCGATAACTCGGTGTAGTTAAAACAATACAAGTGAACTTACCTCCCTTTTCAACCAAGACTGCATCTGAAAAGATAAAAATAAAAGAGAAAACACAATTATGGAACGAAATGTAAATATTCAGAGAATGTGATCTGTAAAATGTCCTTATGTAAAAAATATAAGCTTCAAAAAAATCTGGCATCGTGTTAGAGATTATCATCGCATGAATATGTATTTGCAATAACGTCACCAGACTGTAGTCTATGTATTTTAAAGTTTTTTCACGGATGAATTTCTAGTTTTTTTTTCTCCTCTTACTTATTCGAATATGTAAGTTGTTTTTTTTTGCATATGTATGTGAGTCAGTGTGTGCTATAGTGTTTTTTTTTAAATGAGAAAATAAGAACGAAACAGCGCTGGAGGATTAGACATAACACTACAACAATCCCAGTATAAGTAGAATGTGATGTTGTGTAGCTGGAAGTATTAGGTTGGAATTACCCAGGCAACATTTACAAATGGAGAAAATATCAAGGCCTAAAACCGGGAAATCTCGACAACAGAGGTACTGGCCAACTAGAGCATTAACGGAGCTTAGTACTGATCTTTGAACTCGGCCTTTAATTACTTTAATTATAAATGCGTTATAATTAACCCTTCTTAAATATCCATACGATTCGCGGTGGCAAAGTGGTAACGCGGTTGATTACCTGATCCCAGGTTCAAATCCTCGTGAAGACACACGGAATCTCTAGCCTAAGCTCATCCAGCTCTAATGGCTACCTGAGATGAACTCCTTTTTGAAAACTAGGGCTGGAAGGATCAGTTCTCCTGTAGAGCCCTGGTGAGAAACTCTGCTATTTGGCGTAGTGCCTTTAAGCCTCCATACAAGTTTAGTGAATCTGCAGCTCTCGGAGCTGCGGACACTCTTGCAAAATATGCTCCACCATCTCGACCGACTCACAGTGTCGGCAACGGGCATCAAAATTGGGCCGGAACCGGGCAAAATATGCCCCGACAAGACAGTGTCCCATTCTGCACTGCGCAATTAGGGACTGCTCCGACCGTTTTAGCCTCCACCATGGATCGTCGCGGTCCGGGTGTCGCAAATGCTGCCAGACTCCTCGGGCTTTGTTGGAGTCATCCCAGGATTTAAGCCACTTGTCATGTACCCACTCTCGGATAATTGTCGTAGCTTGGTTAAACGTACTTGGGGCTTCGAAAGTGGGCACGGCCAGCGCACCCGCTTTCTAATTGCTACCAGAAATAGGAGAAAAATAAAGGCCCTTAGTCGTTGTACTGGCCACATGATACCCACATTAACCTTGGGCCACAGAAATGCCCATTAACTGTCCCATAGATCTCAAGGTCTGAAAAAGGAATTTAATTTTCTTCCGATTAAGTTATCTCCAGTCCTAGTCTCAAGGTCCGAACTCAAAGTTACTGTCTCACCTTTTTCTGTGAGTCTTCTGTTTCATTTTTCCTTTCTGATACATTCCATTCATCGACAACTACTCTTTCATATTATTCTTTTACACTACATTC
>JADKLZ010026928.1:0-27173 GCA_021533235.1 Biomphalaria straminea | reverse complement strand
TATCTATCTATCTATCTATCTATCTATCTATCTATCTATCTATCTATTTATCTATCTATCTATCTATTTATTTATCTATCTATCTATCTATCTATATATCTATCTATATCTATCTATCTATATCTATCTATCTATCTATCTATCTATCTATCTATCTATCTATCTATCTATCTATCTGTCTGTCTGTCTTTCTGTCTGTCTGTCTGTCTGTCTGTATGTCTGTATGTCTATCTATCTATCTATCTATCTATCTATCTATCTATCTATATATCTATCTATCTATCTTATCTATCAATCAATCAATCAATCAATCAATCAATCAATCTATCTATCTATCTATCTATCTATCTATCTATCTATCAGTGTCTTTCTGTCTGTCTGTCTGTCTGTCTGTCTGTCTGTCTGTCTATCTATCTATCTATCTATCTATCTATCTATCTATCTATCTATAACAGGTGAAGAAAATAGAATTTTTACATTCTGCAGTAAGGCAGTGGATATTATAATGGTGGGGAGGGGTTTGATCTCAAGATGATCATGACGTAAGTACAAGGTATACACCAAACGACCAGGTTTGGTGCCAGAAACCAGCCCAGAACAAAATTCGGAAAACTAATTAGATCCAGTGACGATAAAATCCTGTCGAAAAAATCGATTTCCTTCTCATTAGACATTTCACTGTCTGTATTAATAGAGTCAAGGGAAACAACAATATTGTCAACTTATTTTTTAAATAAACTACACCAAAAGAAACGTGTCAGCAATTTTGTTTCATTGCGTAACTATACCTGGAGCGACAGGTCACGTGGTAAATATTTTAAAATTAAAAAAAAATACAAATGTAAACTATTGTGGCCATATAACAGCTAAGACGCCGGCAGTGTTTATTATATTTTGATGTACTGAGGACAGTTGGTCTAAGACTCTAAGACTCTAAAACACAGAACCGAAAAACAAATTACTTAGGCTACATTGAGATTGGAGGCGAAGTAGCTGAGCGGTAAAGCGCTTGGCTACTGAACCGGGGTCCGGGGTTCGAATCCTGGTGAAGATTGGGCATTTTAATTTCAGGATCTTCGGGCGCCTCTAAGTCAACCTAGCTCTGAAGGGTACTTGACGTTAGTTGGAGAAAGTATATGCGGTTGGTCGTTGTGCTGGCCACATGACACCCTCGTTAACCGTAGGCCACATAATCAGATGAACTTTATTTCATCTGCCATATAGATTTCTTATGGACCACAAGGTCTTAAAAGGGAACTTAACTTTTTTTTTTTACATTGAGATTGGCTACCTAACAAAGAGGATCGAGATCAAATCCCTATGTATTATAACTAAAGCTAAGCTGTTTGAGGCGAGCGCCAAAGGACAGAATAGAAACCTTCTTCCAGAAACCATATTTGCCATATGTCCCACAAACGAGCTCTGACAATGCTCAAGCATGAAGGAAGTTAGTTCCCCTTTCAGACCTTGCGATGTAAAGGATATTTTTTATGACCGAGGGGCGAGGATGTTGTGCGTCCAGCAAAACTATCAACTGCTTCTATTTCTCCAATTAACGAAATTTTGTGTGGAATCAGGGTTACCCCTAAAATATCGAAATTAAAAATCCTAGTTATCAACGAGATTTGAACCCAGGACACCTCGTTTCGGAAGTCAAGTGCTTACTTTTCGGTCACCACACCACACCATGAAAGAGTCACCATTCAAACATCTAAAACAATAACACTAATAAAAATACTTTATTTATTTATACTTTATTATTGTTTTATTGAGGAAAACTTTTTTTTTCTTATAAAAAAAAGGCACGACGAAATTGTGAAATTTATTTTGGATTGACCACTACGGCATAACATAGATTAACAGTGCCATCGTAATTATTACGAGAAAGCCTGGTAATTCTCACCAGGTGGCGCCCTTTCCTGTTCTTAGGTAGGAGTAACCAGTAGAGATCAATTAAGACACGGCAAAATGTACAAAAAAGTATTTCTGTATGAATGTGTCTTGCTGAGGGGCATTGATCGCAGAGTGAAGATCTTGTTTGTAAGTACGGTAGCATCAAACCATTATTATGATATACTTTTATCAACCATAAGCGCTATTTTTATTTTCATTACATCCACCACAATCTTTTATTTTCCCAGTAACTCTTAAATTAAAAAAAAAATAGTAATGGAACTTAGTCAAAATTTCGACCAATTCTTAAATTTTTTTTTAGTAAATGAAAGCTGACAATATTTTGTTATACCCCGCTTAGAATTGTTGTTGTCTATATGGAATGACAGGCCAAAGCGACAATTTTGTCTTTTTTTCCTGGCTGGCATTATGTATACTAATATAATATATTATATATATACATATATATATATATATATATATATTATATTAGTATACATAGTATATATATATAGTGGAAAGCGTGGTCGAGAGACAAAGTGCGCTTGAGCTTGGCTTGGCTACCTAGAAAGGGGCTCGAGGTTCGACACCCGACTCGGGCAGAGTTGTGTTTACTAAGCGTCTAAAGGCAGCACGGAAAACCAGCTCCTAGATACCCTCTCCGCCCACGGGTCCACAAATGAGATTGGACCAAAGCGCTCTGAGCAAGCTATAAGCGTGAAAGTAGCGCTATATAAAGCATTAATAATATAATATTTCAAATATTATAATAATATAATATTTTTCTTAGAAAATGCTGACGGGGGGATGGGGAGCAAGTGGAGCCCAAAGCCCCGAATTTTGGGTTTGGGGGGGGGGCGCAAAAAAAAAAGAAAATTCTTTTGTCAACACAAATATTCGTGTCCCCGACATGGCACTCGCCAAGGGTTCCGCACACTGCTAAGATCGCCCCTGCTTCCAAGACTAGTCAGCCTCTGAGGCCGGCCCTGGTCAAGCCAACGTACCCCTCCCCTGTCACCCTCAGCTCACACAACACTCTTTTCCGCCTCTGATTCCCCGTGCTATCTATAAGGGCGAATTACAGAATCTACTCTTACAAACAATGGTCGTCTACAATTACACGGCAGCAGGCCATGGAGACACAGCAGAGGCCTCCTTCGCTCCCCTCTCCCCACTACGCCTATGAGACATAGCCATATCTCTTTACAAAAGAGAACGTGGGGGGAGGGAAGGAGAATATTGAAAATCTCTGCAGCAACAGATGTGACCACATTTTACCATTCCATTAAGCGTAATTTTGTTTTCCCTTCATCAATGTATTCACTTGGACTGATAAACAATGACAGGCTTGTAGAAAAGGGCAGGGCATATATAGACACTGTTTTATCCTCATGCCTGCTACTTCCAAATGATAGGGACTTAGGCTTGTTTAATAACTTAAGTCATGCGTTAGATTTAGAAGATAAAGAGAAGGGATACCAATGTTTTGTCATAAATATGCTTTTTATTCAAATTTTTACAACTTAAAAAGCTTCTTGATGTTGTTAGATAAAAATTTATACTTTTGTGCGTGTATGTTTTGAGCAGGGTTTTGATTAACTACCATGTATTTTAGCAATGTAATCTCTTCTACTGAATAAAAAAAATTGTTAAAAGGAAAATCATCGGGGAAATGATCGTTAGCCTGTTATGTATGGAAAGAGTGGAAGACTAACAAAGTGAAGCTCACCATGAATATCGCCGAACTAGGAATGGCAACACACTACCAGGGCTCAAAACGAACCACTGATACAATCTCAAACAAAATCAAGATAGTGAAGGAAGAAGCAAGCTTTTGCAGAGATAGCAGACACACAGAGAGAAAGAGAAATAGACATACAGAGATTGAGCGAGAAAGAAAGAAAGATAGAGAAAGAGAGAGAGCCCAAAGACGATGTGGAATCTAAGACACACCTGACAATGTGCTGCCACAGACACACCAAAAAATATTTTCTATCACAGACACACCGGACAATGTGATATGATAGACACATCACACCAGACAATACGCTACCACAGACACATCAGAAAATATTCTATCGCAGACACTCCCAGCTAAATTTTTTGTCGCTGACACAGCAGACAATGTGATATCACAAGCAAACCAGAAAATAACATGCAAGACCATGTGCTATCACAGATACACCAAACAATGTGCTATCACAGATACACCAAACAATGTGCAATCACAAATACACCAAACAATGTGCTATCAAAGATACACCAAACAGTGTGCTATCACAAATACACCAAACAGTGTGTGTAATAACATAGTCCCACTTCAAAACAGTATATGCATTATAATAAATAAACAATAAGCAATCATAAACACCAACAGTCCCACTCCCCAATAGTGCTCCGCCCCCCCTCCTACAAACCCTTCAAACAACATGACCTCCCCATCCCGTAGAATCCAATCAATAGAACCACTGCACACAGGCTGGCCTGCGAAGTACCAAAGTCCTGGTGACCTGACCCACTCAACAACTGTGCCGCAGTCAGCTGATCAAACGCTGTCAAATCCTTTCAATAAGCCCACAATAAATAGATCTGGGTCCATTTGAATCGAACAATGTTGGAGATGTATAACATCTGAAAGTTTTCTTGCATCAAGTATAGGCCTACACAATATAATGCAGCTATGGCTGTATATTCGACTGAACACATACCCCTAAATCATGCTATCGTTTTGGCTCCGACTTTAGTCTTCAGCAAAAATTCAACCCAAACCTTACGAGGATGCTAGCAGGGACAATATCTAAATGTACTCAAGTTAAAAATTTTCTTTATAGACCTTTCTATCTATAAGGCAGATTATGTTGAAGTTCATCTTTTCCTATTGCCAACGGTTAACGAGCAGGGTGTCAAGTGGCCAGCAAAACAACCAACCGCCTTTACTATGTCCTACTAAAGCCAGGCATCCGTTAGAGTTGGGTGGACTCGGGGACATCCTGAAAATGCCGGACATTCCCAGTCACAGTGTTCACCAAGATTCGAACCTAGGTTCGGAAGTCAATTGTTTAGACACTCCACCACCGTGCCACCGATTTTTTTCCATAGAAATTAACAAAGATGTAACTCTTTTACAACACATAAACGTATCCAAATCGTAATTTTGTTAATTATTGGAACGTCGAGCCATGACAATTTATTAATTATATTACTTGAGCGTTTATCTTGCGATGATCTCAGCATATAGGAAGCAAATCACATCACACCGAAGTACTGTAAGATTTGTGTTTTTGGCCAATGTAAATCAGTACTTTATTTCTTATTACCAATGTACTGGTACATGCAAATCCAAACACAAAGCCATCAAGAAATTTAAAAACCAATGACAATGTGCACAGCCATAATCATATGTCAGACATAAATTCTAGCCCAAGTTAAAAGAAATAAAACTCCAAAGCCCATAACAATGGTTGCCACTTAGAGATACTGCCAGTTGCTTTTCAAGATCTCTTGCAAATTGATTACCTCATAGGCATAAAACTAGCCAGGAAAAATATTCTAATGCCAAGTAGCACAATTATTAATGACGAAATACGATTGGATAATTTGTTGGAACTCAGTAACTTAACGTCTAACATTTATGACTTTGTTGTGTTACTGAAAAATTAATTATTTCATATTTGTCAACTATTAACACGCTAAAGGGAATACAATAAAACTGTCTATTCATAATACTAATTCATGTATCCTAACGAGTAAACAAATACAGTAATAATGAAAAACGAAAGATAATATATAAAAACAAATATTGCTTTATCCATTGAAAAAAACAACAACTTGTATTTTAACAATTTTTTTACATTAAATTATTCGGATTTTGTGAATCATGGACAATTGTAAATAATGTTCTTTATTAGTACCAGATGACCTAGCCTCGTTCGGCTAGGCGGATATATTTCCCGAGCTCCTTCTGGAAACGTTCCTGTTTGTCTATTTATATTGACGAGAGAGGGAATTCCTTTTTTTTTTTTTAGAAATTTAAACCAAAATTAATTTTACGCTAGTGACTCTTTTCTACATTTATTTAACGGTTGACATCAAGTTCTCTCTATATGGCGGTCCAGTCGTTTTGAGGACATGTTGTGGATGCAGATACCCGGAAGAAGGTTTCCGTGTTGCCTTTAAGCGCTCAGCATACTCAGCTCAACTCAACTCTTCGAATATCAACATAGAAATTGCTTATCTACATCGAAATTCAAACTTGAGCTGTCTCACTTAGGCAGCTACTCAAAACTTTTGGCCTAGAGAGAACAATGAAACTGCAAAGATTCACAGAGATGCTATTTGTAGAGGTAATATTACCATATTAGCAATGACACACCTAACTCGACATTTTATATGGTTCTCAGGTCAGGGCCGGCGGTAAGCATAAGCGAACTAGGCAGCTCTTAGGGCTTCCAAGTTTGTTTGGTAGGGGGGGGGTGGGGGCAGGTTTTCAAGAATGTTTAGATCCACTAGTTAAACTACATATGTAAGATGATCATTGTTTCTACCTTTCGGATGGAACTGAAAAAAAAATCCGTTTATGAGATCTGTACGAATATATTTAAGAAGTTTACGAAATGCTAATTGAACGCTACTGCTATTGCGCTATTTAAACTCAATTTGTTTCATTAGGGCCCACCCAATTCACATCACCAAGTGCCTCCAAATTATTTAAGGCATGCCCTGCCAAGGTTAAAAAGTTTTGGGAACCACTGTTCTAAAAAGATCAATTTAAACTTTGTCAAAAGTATTGTGTGATCGGATTAGTCGACCGTGCACTTGGGTAATGGTCATCTGATACCTCAACTAATGTTTCTAGCAATTAATGTTTTCTACCAACATAAGTCCACATACATCCACTTACAAATACACACACAAACACTGAAGAGTTACTCTGATAGGAGTCACTCTATGCAGTCCGCACCCCTTACACCACTTAGCGACGCCACTGCAACCCATTAAAGGATATAATAGTGAAACAAAATCAGACGCCGGAATTCGATTAAAAAAAAATCATAAAATTTACTCTTCCTTAACGTGTGTTGCGTCCATTTTCTCGTGTTTGCCAGACTTTTATGCTTGGAGAAGTTAATATCTAATTGCGTGCCAGTTTGTCATTGCGGCATGCTTCATTAAAAGATGTTTTATGTTGAAATAGATTTTCTTTGCAGCTATTGGTGTAGATCTACCTTATCTTTATTTCTATTTAACTCTCAAGCTCTTTCGCATATACAAATGCAACTGTTTCTTTTTTCTTAGAATCTTTTTTTTTTTTACTTTACAATCTTACATTTACAGAGCATAATGTACTTACAACTTGATACAATAGACTAGATATAAAGAAGCAATCAAGATAACATAATTTACAACAGCATCCCCCCTCATCTCTCCCCCTTCCCACAAGGAAAAAAAAGATAACTTTAAGCATATCAGCGTTGAACTATCCTTGTAGAAGATTCAATAAAAAAAAAACCCGGGGTGAATTGACTGTGAAAAGAGACGCCCTAATCCAGAGGAGTCTAGCAGGGTCGAACTGAATTAGGGCCTGGCCTACATGTCCCTAACCCGACCCATCTGTATCCGACTATATAGTGCCCTACCTATCTGCGCCTCTGATGAAACAAGAACAAAAAACTGATTGGACACAGCTGAATTTTTGTTTTTGAAGTAAAAAGCAAGTTAGTTGTGTCCTTTGACAGTGAATCAGGGCTATACAAAATTGCGCCAGAACACATAGAATGTAAAGTCAGGCATTGTGCGAGACATTTAGTTCGGTTCGGTTTAAAGTTTGAGTTCAGTTAGATTCGGTCGTAAGCGAGGATTGAGTTAGATGATGTCAAAAATGACATAACACCCTTCCAGATGAAGGCTTCCACTAAGAATGTCTGAAACAGACGTCTAGCTGGAGGCTTCTACTAAGAATGGCTGAAACAGACGTCTAGCTGGAGGCTTCTACTAAGAAAGGCTGAAACTGACGTCTAGCTGGAGGCTTCAACTAAGAATGGCTGAAACAGACGTCTCGCTGGAGGCTTCTACTAAGAATGGCTGAAACAGACGTCTAGCTGGAGGCTTAGACTAAGAATGGCTGAAACAGACTTCTAGCTGGAGGCTTCAACTAAGAATGGCTGAAACAGACGTCTAGCTGGAGGCTTCTACTAAGAATGGCTGAAACAGACGTCTAGCTGGAGGCTTAGACTAAGAATGGCTGAAACAGACGTCTCGCTGCAGGCTTCAACTAAGGATGACTGAAAGAAGACTTCCAGCTGGAGGCTTCTACTAAGAATGGCTCTAACACACGTTCTGCTGGAGGCTTCTACTTTGACCAAATAATACTCCTTTCTGGACTAAGTATCGAAGCTTAAAAACTTGTCAAAAATGAAGAGCTCTTGAGTTGTTCATTGGAAAGATGTTGTGTTTGTTTAGATTTGCATTGCTTTTATCCCAGCGCAGTACCTATACACGCGTTCAAGCCAAACAACACACACATCTACGGAATGATTGCGTTCTAATTAACTTGTTATAAACTTCATTTGATAAAAGTTGTAATTTAAATTAAGATGGTTCATTGGGCGAATCCTAATAGCGACATTTATGAGGTAATGAAGGAAGTCGTAACATGTCCATTTTTTTCATATCGCCTTCTCTCTCTCTCTCTCTCCCTCTCTCTCTTTTCCTCACTTTCTCGCACACCCTCTCCTCATTTTCTATTTCATTCTTTCTATCAATTTCTCTTTGGCACATTATTTGATTATCTTTTGATGTTGCGATGATACCAGTGTGTTCAGCTGAGAGTTTGAACATGTACTTATTTATGAAAGTGAAAAAAAATGTAGAATAAGATTCACGTTTTTTTAAAAACAACAAAATTCTCGACTCAAAGTTGGCAGCTCGTTGTCTTATTCAGTCCAGCTCCAAATGTGTCTTTAGCTTGTCATGTTGCTTTAGTTACACTAATGTTCCCCACACTTTATCCTTAACGGAACACTTGGCACATTCTCAGTGTCACATATCCCATTCTAGGTTTATCTGTATATTTCATTTTAATAAGATCATGTTTCGGATTTACCCGGTACCTAATTATAGCAGGATGTTTCAAATCTGTTGGTTGGTTTAAAAGAAAGACTTTTTGGGTAGGTGGCGCTTGTAGAGACGCGCCAGATCAGTCTGGGCCAGAGTCGTTCTTGTCAATAGTCATGTTTCTAATAGCTCTGAATTGTATTTAAGAAAGAAGCCTTTATGTTATATTTGATCCTTTTGAATGTACCTTGTACATAAGCTGTACTTACGTTAAATTTGAATAAAGTTCCTGAGTTTTATTTTCAACAAAGAATTATTCATTTTCGAGTCTTAGATCGTCATTTAATCAACATTGTTTAAATCAAGATAGAATCCCCGGCATCACTCTCTTCAGTTGTGACACTCAGTATTTAGCGAACATGGTGGCCAGTAGTTAATTGTTCTGGCAGTTCGTTTAACACCAAGTCAGGCCTAGCGGAACACCAGAGTTACGTGAAGAAAAGCGCGGGAATCACTGTCTCAGACAATCGTGTCATCAGTTCCTGTGCAGCACACAATTAGGTATAATATTTTTGGGTTAAGAGAGCGTCTTATTAATAATCATATACATTAGTTTACTTGCTACGTATCTAAAAATAATGAATAATACTATTTATTTATTTTTTATTCAGAAAAAAAAAGATTTTTAAAATTATTTACATTAAATTACATTCATAGGAACAAATATTTATAGACTAAAAAAAAGGAAATAACTTCATGTAACTTGAAAACATGTATATCTATTGAATTAGGATTTCCGAATTATGAAAAATTAAAAAATTGCATGATCTTCAGTCTTAGAGATTAAACAAAATGTATAGATATAAAATAAAGTACACACAATTGTAATTTACAAATTTTTGTTACATAAAACTCTCTTATTGGCCATTCTATATTTATTTATGTCTATTATTACATTACACAGCAGTGAAAAACTTGCCGAAAGGGAGACTACCCAAGTGATTTAGAATGAAAAGGGTTAACGGACTTATTCTTGTTAGAATATGTGTTTATCAAAATTAAAATTGACCAACGTGTGTATAAACAAGTATTCTACGTTCTTATATTTGATAGAGCATATGTTATAGTCCTATCTTTTTACTAACAGGCCAGCATGAAAATAAACCGTATAGCTGAGTGGCTGAGTAATTAAATGGCTTACTTCCGTTCGAATCTCGGTGAAGACTGGCATTTTAATTTTCGAGATTTTTAGGGCGCCCCTGAGTCCACCCAGCTCTAATGGGCACCTGACTTTAGTTGGGGAAAGTAAAGGCGGTCGGTCGTTATGCTAGCCACATGACACCGTTGGCCATAAAACAGTTGACCTTAACATCATCTGCCCTATAGATAGCAAATTTAGGATGAAAGGAGAACTTTAGCCGTAATGCTAAGTCTAATTAATATGATGCTAACGGTCTAGAACAGCGGTTCTCAACCTTTTAAGCTCGGTGACCCCTTTTTACAATCCTCCACGCCCCTCCCCCACAAACACACATCAATAGAAGATAAATACAAAATACAATCCACATTTTCAATGATCTTAGGCGACCCCTGACAAATCATCAATCGACCCCCCCCCAAGGGGCAGCGAACCACAGGTTGAGAACCTCTGGTCTAGAGCATCTAGAAAGTGGCGATGTTTCAAGATAGATGCAGTGCTTTTTTTGTGAACAGATATTGCCATTGTCAAAAGGGAGGTAGTACCGATGTGAGAACATATTTCCGACGTGTCACTATAGTTCTAAACTAAACTCATTCCATTCGCGACATCTTCGTAGGATCTTGAAAATCACTTGGAAAGAAAAAGTTTGCAATACTAAGATTATTGCACGAACAGGTATTCCCAGCATCTTTACAGCCCTCAGACATTGCCGCCTGCACAGGCTTGGACATGTTCGCCGCATGGAGGACTACGCATCCCGAAAGTCAACCTCAACGGACAACTCGCGACTAGTTCAAGAAAAACTGGTCGCCCTCACCTCCGTTACGTGGATGTAATAAAAAAACACCTCAAATCAGTGAACTTCAATACTGACAATTGGGAAGACATAGCTCTCGACCGCAACAGATGGAGAGAGACAGTGACCAAGAAAGCTGTGGACAGCGAAAGAATATGGACCTCAGCTCTGGAAGAACGGACAATGTGAAAAATGGCCAGTTCCACTACCGCTAAAGCGAAAACCACCTTAACCTGCGATATTTATCGATGTGAGTGTCTCTCCAAAATAGGGCTTCACAGGCACACGAGGAAGTCTGCGAGATGAACCATAGTCGTTTTACGACTGAAGGAGGCCAATAAAGGACTATAGTTATGATATGAAAATGTAGTGCCGAAGAGTTCTAAAAGAATAAAGCTAACTTTCTTGCATTTGTCCCGGCATAACTATTGCATGTCACTAGACGTTCTATCACAAGATAGTCTTAAGTGGCATTTCAAAAGTTGCATTTTCTCTCCCCCCCCCCCACTTTCCTCACCCACAGTTCCCCCATCCCCCTCTAATTCCTGATGAACCAATTTGGTTCAGTGTGAATATTGGAAGGGTGAGACTAAACGAGAGGCCTACAACTTATATGTCAAGTGTTGGTCATTTCAAAGTTGTGTGAAGCTGGTTAGTGTTAGAAGAAATGAAGAGAGTTAAGTCTAGTACTAGAGGACTAAGTTTGGTACATCACACAATGCCAGTGATACACTTAGAGACACTGGTCTTAGTGGGAGAAGACATTAAAGTGCTGTTAGTTCATTACATTTGTTAAGAAAATTAGTCTACAGAAATATATATGTAAGTATGTGCATGAAAAAATGTAAATATTTTTATTATGTAGATAAGTGCCTTTTATCTATCTATCTATCTATCTATCTATCTATCTATCTATCTATCTATCTATCTATCTTATCTATCTATCTATCTATTATTTAAAATGATGTTACATGTTAAACTGTGTATACAATCTAGACTTTCATAATAGATTTTTTCAAGCTTATATATTATATCAGTTTTCCTTGTCGATTCGTGCAACCTGTGCCATACACACATTGTGCTTGGCAGGAAGTGCTTATATATTAGGTCCAGCATATGGTATTCATATAACGTTTTATCTCTTTGTTCTACCTTGTAATATATGGTTTAAATTGTATCTATTAGTTATAGGTTACTTGGATATCTCTAGTCGAGGATAGTCTCGTCTCGAGCGATTGTATGTCCTAATAGTGTGTTGTATATTTGTCATATCACAACACTCTATGCTTCAGTATGTTTGTCAATACATAATAAAAGTATATAAGTCTAAAGTATAATGATCAAACTATAATAATTACCTGTTGATGTGAAGCCAGGTCTACCTCTGGGAGACATCCATCCCTGCACGGACCTGTAAAAACGAAACATAACTTGTTGATGATCGCATCAGCTGTTGACTTCGTCATGTTGGATTCTAAGTTCCTGGGAATAGAATCAGTCATTGTGTCTAGTCGCCATATGTTAAGATGGACCTTTTTTTTTGACTACGTAAGATCACACATCCTGGAGTAGTTCTCAGTCAAAGTTCAAGGTCTGTGTGTTTCATAAGTAACAGCATAAGGAGGAAGAAATTGACTGACCAGTGGCCGCCTGACACAGACATGATTTTTTTTTTCTCTTCACTCCCAACAATGGTAGTGTATTCAATAATTCTGTCACCCGGTACTTCGACAGCAAACAATGGTCGCCCACTGGCTGCTTCAAGCAGCTGATACAGGCCAAGATGGGGAAAGTCCGAGAGGGGGTTTCTGTTCTACTCCCGCGCGCGTGTGTGAGCGGCGAGTTTGGTTTTTTTTTTTTTTTTGGAATCATCCCAACCTCACGCGCCCCCTCCCTTTTTTTCTGGTCTCAGCGTCGGTGTCCACCGCGTGTTTGCGGAATATGAGGTTTGCGAGAGGCGCGCGCTTAGGGAGAGAAGACGGGGGGGGGGCGAGACGGAAACTTGTGTGAGTGAGTAAGAGGAGGTACATGAGTGTGAGCTGAGTTGGGGGGGGGGGAGGGGGGGGGGGTCGATGCGCGTGCAACAATCGCAGTGACTCAGTTTTATGCTGTGATTGTGTTGTCAGGTAGTCACTGGTGGTCGAAGGATAGAGGGGGGGGGGGAGTAAAAAAGGGGGGGGTGTAGAATGAGGGAGGAAAGACCAGGTCGAAAGAAGAGGGAGGGAAACTGCTTGTTGTGTGGAGCATAAATCTGGTGGAGACTTAACATATGAGGTCAAACACTATGATAGAACTGATAGGTGGTACCCACCAAGTCATCTTGGATCTATTTACATATTGATTTCGAGCTAAGAATAAAAACAAAAAAGATTCCCCCCCTCTCCCCCTCTCTAATGAGCTGGCTAGAGTTTAAATCAAACATTCTTAAATGACATTGCTGATGTTATTTTTATCCGATAAAAATGTTTAGTCATTTAGAACATAGTACTGTTAACTAGGTATTTATAGTCAGAAAGAAAAACTAAACGGGGGCGGGAGTAGTCAGTCGAGGACTAGGGCACTTGATGCTGTTCCAGAGGTCTAGGTTTCCAGTCCTCGAGGTGATAGTCAAACAATGCAGGTGAATTGAGGTTCTGGTGTCACTAAGCAAGAATGACAAAGGGCCTGCCCCTCAGTTGAGACAATAGCTTGATACCCAGAGCAACTATCGCTTCGTATCCGGCAGGAGTGACCTCTATCTACACGGACGGCTCCGTGCAGATGCTCGAGGGCACAACAAAAGCTGGGTATGGGGCGGTGGTCCGACTCTCTGGCAATCCCGAAAGTGTGGAGCTGAGTGGAGCCTGCAATGGGAAAAGCAGCACAGAAGCTGAGTTGAAAGCAATGCTCGTAGCATTGACGTGGGTAGCGGAAATAGTCGGAAATGAATCCACGGCCTCAGCGGACGTGGTCATTTTCACCGATTCAATCTCTGCGCTCGATGTCCTTGAAGGGCAGATTGCAGGCGTCGGAAGGGTAGAAGCGTTCCTCATGGTGGTGGAACGTCTTTTACAGCTCAATGTAAATAGTTTTATTCAGTGGGTTCCATCCCATTGTGTCTGGTCAGTCATCAGAGGGCTGACTTTTTAGCTTAAAACCGAGGCGGCAACATGCACCCCATGGGCGTAGCCAGGGGGGGTTCTTGGGGTTCAAACCCCCCCCGAAATGAAATCCCCCCCCCCCCGAAGGGGGGGTGTCGGAATTTACTTACTGATTTTTTTATTAGATTTTGTTAACTTTAGGCGAGATTTCAATACTAAACCATCATTGGTCCCAGCGCAGCCAAGGAGTTTTGAGTTTAAAACCCTCTGACAGGGGGTTTGCAGTTAAATCCCCCTCTTCTATAGAACAAAACAAACAAAAAAACAAAACAATGTAAACGACAATTTCGAAATTCCAAGAGCATAGCTAAAAAGGGGGGGGGGGAGTTTGATTTTAAAACCCCCTCCGAAATTTTCGATAAAACCCCTTCTTCAATGTAAGACTATCCATACATCAGTCACCGGCTTCTGTGAGCGTAGCCAAGAGGGGTTTAGTGTTTAATCCCCCCCCCAACCCAAGCGGCGCTGGCCATTAAAAAACCCCTCTTCAATATATTAAAAGCAAATTACACACTCAAAATTCTATGAGCGCAGCCAAAGGGGTTTTAAGTTTTAAACATCTTATAACAAAAATAATTACGCACTCAAAATGCTATGAGTAGTATGAGGGTAGCCAAGGGGGGGGGGTTGAGTTTAAACCCCCTCTTCAGCGGGGTTTAAAGATAAAAAATACTTCTTCAATATAAGGAAAGGAAATTACAGACTAAAAATGCTATGTGCGTAGCCATAGGGGGTTTTGAGTTTAAACCCTCCTTCAGCCGGGGTTTGAAGCTAAAAAATATCTCTTCAATTTGAAAAAAAAAAAAGCAAATTACACGCTCAAAATTATAAGAGCGTAGCCAACCCAATGGGATTTAGAATTTAAACTTCCTCCTCCAGAGAGTTTTTTTTAACTTTAAACCGCCTACGGATTGTTTTGAGTTTACAATCCACTTACCGAGAGCTTTGAGGTTGAAAATACATTATTCTAGAGCAAACTAAATTCACCAAAATCTATGAGCGTAGCTCTGGGGTTTTAAATTTGTTTAAAAAATGATTTTGACGATAAAAATGTCCTTTTCGATATAAAATCTTTAGCAAACTACAGACACCCAATTACACGAGCCTAGTCAAGAAAGATTAAACATTTCTACCAGTGGCTGGGCTCCATTAATAAAGTGCAGTGAATAGTCGACTGCGAAATTAAAAAAAAAATGTAGCTCAACAAGATGCCTAAGACAGATTTTAGGACTTAGTTATAGAGATCGAGTCTAAATCAAGGAAATCTTATGCCGAACTAGGAGTTGACCCCTTAGTAAGGTTGTGACAGAGCGCCGAAAGAGGTTAGCGAGACATGTTCTCCGACAAAATAAATTACAGCCTAATAAAAGTTGCGATGACATCCAAGTACAACTTGGAGTCCTCAGAGCAGGTGGGAAGAGGCTTCAGAAATTGCCAGTCACAGATTTTTGTGGAAACATATAGCAAACTACAGACACCCAATTACACGAGCCTAGTCAAGAGAGGTTACACATTTCTACCAGTGGCTGGGCTCCATTAAAAAAGTGCAGTGAATAGTCATCTGCAAAATAAAAAAAAAACAAAAACAAATGTAGCTCAACAAGATGGCTGAGACAGATTGTAGGACTTTGTTATAGAGATCGGGTCTAAATCAAGGACATGTTCTCCGACAAAATAAATTACAGCCTAATAAAAGTTGCGATGACATTTAAGTACAACTTGGAGTCCTCAGAGCAAGTGGGAAGAGGCTTCAGAAATTGCCAGTCACAGATTTTTATGGAAACATCTTGTCGTCAAATGTGCGGGAGGGTCTAAGTCAGTAAGAATAGCCCATAAGGTTTTTGAAATAAAACTTTTTAACAGCAAGATAATGCACCATAGATACCTCATAATATGTATTTTGTTGACATTCAATACCGGAAATAGTGCTTGGCGGCGGGGCTTCGCCCCGCACTGGGGGAGCTCTCGACGCTCCCCAGAACCCCTTGCGGCCAAGGGGGAGAGTCTACAATTTTTCCACTAACTCCAGGAAGAACATATTCTAGGGCACAATAAACGCCTTCCGAAACAAAGAAGCTAATAAAAATTAATTATGTACACACACACACATATATATATATACACATATTTAATTTTTTTTTTATTTTCACGATTTTGGGGGGGGGGGGGAAAAAAAAACCCCCCCCCCCCCAAAACCCTCCCCGAAAAAAAATCCTGGCTACGCCCATGATGCACCCTATATGATGAACCGTGCATCCTTGCGAGTGTACGATCCCTAGCCGACACCCGATTGTCGGGACGTTGGTATTACAGTTGGGACGCTTCTTCCGATAAAGGCCGAGAGCTATACAAGCAGATGAGTAGACCAGAACGAAAGGACGCATGGTGGGAGCTCTGAAGTGGGGAACAGGCAGTCCTAGCCCAGTTCCGAGTCGGAAACCGTCCAATAGGCGTGTACTTAGGACGATGGAAGGAGAACTACGACACACGGTGCCGCCGTTTCGTCGAGGAAGACGAAACAATAGAGCACATTCTTTATGAATGTCGCGCTCTGCAAGATGAACGATCGGGACAAGGTAATGAGAGAGAGATAACTGGTCCATGTGTGGCAAGGGTCTGTCCTTGTACGGGGATAAGGCGACCCTACAACTCACTGCTCGCTTTCTATTCCGTGCTCTAAGGCATTGGCGTCACTATGGTGGGTGTCACCCGATTAGGTAGATTAGCGTTCCACTTATTCTTCCCAATAAAAAACTGTCGTTGTTTAATTCTTTTTTTACGCAATAATACATTTCGTTGATTGCTGTTACACAACGTAACATATTATTGTTAAATATTACATACATTAACATCTACGATTTTTAAGTTAGAAACAAATTAAACATGAACTGAGCATGCTCCCCTTAGTAAACATCATACAGCTCTTAATGGAAACGTTTGAACGTTATAGTCACATAGTAGTTTCCTGAGGACAACTAATGAAAAAAATACAGCTTTATGAAAAGTATATTTATAGGTACAAAAACTTAAAAATATTTTTTTTAACTTTTAAAACTTTACAATAACTTTAGAAAATCAAAATTCAAATGTCCTTTTCAGGATTTCAAATTTGAAAACTTATAAATAACTTTAAACTCAATATATTTTGCGACTTCTTTTTTAATGGACAGAATCGCTTGATTTGAAATTCGTTTTTCAAAAGTTATTAATAGTTGTTAAATAGCTTAAGTTTTGAAAAGCTTCTTTTACACATGACGCCACGTAGACATGTATTTGGCAAGAAACAGTTAAAGGTTTAAATCAAAGGCTGGTAGAGATTCGTTGACGTCCTTTAAAACTTTGATGCATTCTAGTATTCTAGTTTTAGTATTTCTGTTCACATATCTTGTCGTCTGGCCCAGTAAAATGAGATTGATGCACTCAGTATTGACCTCGTCTTCTCTATTTGAATAGTGAATCCTGCATCTTAAGATCACTTTCCTGATATTTTCATATTTTAAAAACTTTTCACATATTTCGTAGAGTAAATGTTTAAGTGCTCTAGCTTAGCCACAACTTTGCGAATAATTCACACTTTAATTTGAAGGTACTCATGTGTTTTGTTGACTTTTTTTTTAGTACATCTGCCAACAAGAAAGTCAAGTATTAAAAGGTTTGCATGTATTCACAGTCAGCTGGAAATCGTATTAGCACTGCGCTCAAGTGTTTGTATTTTCAGAGAGACGGCAAAGATTTTTGCCGTCACACTTTCATAAAATCGTTCTTTCACACCAACGAGTTGTTCATATCATCATCAATTAAAATATTCCATCGATTGGTAACAGCGGCAAAGAACGAAAAACTTTTCTTTTTCTGATTAAGAGTTTTGACCACATCCATCCAAGTTTCTTTTCTATTCTTCGTCAATACTGTCTGCATTCGTCATAAATCCTTGACATCGAAGCTGCCATGTCCTAAATTCGTATATTAACACTTTAAGCCTATCTCTTTCCAGGCGTTATAAATCAGAACTGATATCATCAGCTTTTGGTCCACTTAAAGAGGAATATCCTACAACATTTCTGTCATTTCAACATTACCATAGCTACTGTTTATATATTTGACAACTTCAGAGACCCATGTTAGGTGTTATGTAATACAATATACCAGAGTACCTTGCAGCATTTATATCTCTGATCTCTGATAAGTATATCCCTTAAGTGGTTTGCTAAAACATGTATATATATCTTTGGTACACGCTTGGAAAGTAATTTTTTTTTTCATCGCCGCCTTGCAATCGTTTAAGTTATTATTTCGCACGGTGTCATATTTGGATAACATTTCCACAATCCCAAGAAAAAAAATCCGTTATTTAATGTAAAAAGTCTTCTTCAATTCGCTACCATATACCAACTTTTGCTTTGCTATAAACAATGTGATAGTAAGCAATGTATATGTGCAAGATATTCCTCTATTTCCCATCTTTACGTCAATCATGTCAATGCTATGAAACTAAATTCCAGCTGAAAAAATGTTCAAATTTGTAAGCCTGATAAATGTTCTTCACTCTTCTCGCGGATTTGTCATTGTAGACATGTCCACTATTTATCAAACAAGAAAATCTTGCTATTCCCCATTAAGAATAATTTTATTCAACCATTCTCATGTGTTATGATCTTGCTTCTGTCACTTTTAAACTTATTATTTATATTTGTGTGTGTGTGGAATAGTGCATTTTTTTTTCCACTCGGGTGTCACCCCCTATCGGGTGTCACCCGGTGCCGACCGCACCCCCCGCACCCCCTAGTGAATCCACTGCTCTAAGGGAGTAATCTCAGCATGGTTTTTACTAATGGGGTATCTGATTCAGTATCACTAAGCATGGAGGGCTTGGATTCTGAACCTAGGGTTCGAATCTGGTGAAGAGTGGGATTATGACCACCGGGATTTTTAGGACTAAAAATGTAGAGTTTACTGTTCTATGACCTACGATTTGACGTCCGATTTGTAGGGCTCGTATCCATGTCTAGGCGTCAAAATGATGATAGTAAGATTCATTTATGTTTAAAGAAGTATTTTTTTAGGCTAATAAATCTGTGAGAGGTTATTATTATTATAATTACTTTGGAAAAACATAGACGCATTCTATAACAGCTAATAATTAATAAGGGATCTCATGGAATCAGTAGCCTACAATGACCAGTGATTGCTTACAGCCATACCCAGACAAAATCTTCTCTTTAACATTCTTCTGCTCTCCTGTCATATTGTTGAAGTCTCTATACAAAGAAAAAAAAATTATCTTCCACTAAATTGTTGAAACGAAGAAAAGGCATGTAGCTGAATGCCACATAGATCGAATTATATTTGTTTTAAATATATTTCACACACACGCACGCGCAAACACAAAAGAAAAGAAAAAGAGATGAAATGAAGAGGAAAAAGAGAGTTGGGGGGGATTGAGGTCAGGAAACAGGAGACTCCGTGATTTGCAAATCATTCCCAATTCGTTAGTTTAACAATGAAAGATGAAAGAAATATGCTGCAGCATATGCTAGGGCAGACTCCGTTCTGATCTGCTGCTGATAATCTCCATGGCAACGGAAATGGCGTCACAGAGCCAGGGCTCTGGGAGAGAAGCTTTTATATTCCGTTCATATCAGTAGCGTACCTTATCTCTGGAGATGGCGATGAGGGGGGGTGAAGAAGGGTCTTAAAAAAAGGGGGGGGAATTTTTATCAGACGACGAGGAATATTGTCAGCTACCTCCAGACATTAGCGTCCAAACATTGACATCAACACGATGTCATTTACACATTCACATTAACACAATGACATCTACACACATACGCATTGACATTTACGCATTGGCATCAACAAATTGGTATTTACACATTGGCGTGGGCACATTGACATAAGCACAATGACATCTACACATTCAAATATACACGTATAACACTTCGCAATGGCATCTACACTAAGACAGCTTCGCAGTGATATAGAGACATTGACAACTATTCAACAACATCCATACATTAGCATGCAAAGTTTGACACCAAAATAATGGTCTAAGGTCAATGACATCCATGTATGGACATTGACAGAATGACATCTACACAATGACGTCTTCACATTGTCATTTTGACAGCTATATTCACATACAGCTCGAACGTAGTACGGACAGCATGTCATGGTAGAAAGTTAAGTTCCTCTGTCAGACCTCTTTGATCAGTGGGGTAGATCATGTAAAGGTCATCTGTTTCTGTCGCCCAGGGTTTACTCAGTCATGTGGCCAGCACAACGACCAACCACCTTTACTTTTCCTAAACTTAGGGTCCCATCAGAGTTTGGTGGACTGAAGGGCGCCCTAAAAATCCCGAAATTGTAAAATCCTTGTCTCCACAGAGATTCAAACCCGATGCTCCTCTGTTCAGAGGCAGAGCTCTTTTCCACTCAGCCAGCGTGTCCCCCTTTGTCATTACAGAGTTCCCAATCATTGAAAGATATAGTACAAGGATTCTAATGCACAGTTCATTGTGTTGGCTAAGTGGTAAAAACATATTGAATCCGAGGGTTTTGTTTTAAACCCAAAATAAAACTTATACTCGTAATTCGACTTGTGCCTTAACTGCAATGGGTTAAATTAACTCTTTCTCTCCTAACTGACGATACCAAAGTTGATTCCACCAGAATGTGGTAAATTATTAAGGAGAGAAAGAGTTAAGACAGAGCATGTTAAAAGATGATAAAAACAGCTTCTTCTTCTTCGTTCTCATTTTACATGTCGGAGGGTTCAGATCAGTCATCCTATATCTTGAGATGAACTGTGCAGTGGTTTCCAGATCAGGCATTTCTCCGTATAGTTTTTGTTCTATAGAAAGTTTTTGGGGCCAGAGTCTTGTTCGGGTCTCTTGATACAGTATGCAGCTTTGAAGGAGATGATCAACAAGTGTCACTAGTCCCGATTTTTAGCTTCCGGAACAAAATGTTGTCTTATTCTGTTGTGTCCGGTCCTGAGTCGATAGCTTATAATAGGCGTCCTTTTCCTTGTAGTTGGAATGTGAGCTGGTCCAACTATCATTTATTCTACACTCTATTATTTTCACAATTTATTCTGTAAAATGTGGCCGGAGATTAAGTGTAATATGTGGTCAGAGAATGCCTTTAAAAGGAGACAAGACAATGTATGTTATAGGTGGTCAGAGAATGCGTTTAAAAGGAGACAAGACAATGTATGTTATAGGTGGTCAGAGAATGCGTTTAAAAGGAGACAAGACAATGTATAAGTGGCTAGAGAATGAATGTAGAGAAAGTACGACAACTTTTAAATCTCTTGATTTTTGAAACACTCTTGTCCCTACCAAGATTCGAACATGAATTCCCTTGCTTTGGAGGTGAAGTGGCCTATCAGTGCGCCCCATCACAGTTAATACTAGACTTGCTTTTAATAATTTCTTATTATGCCTGTCTCTGTCTTTCGATTAAACTCCTTTTTTTTCTCTTTTTTTTTTTGTATTTTTTCATCATACACATAAAGACATTGATTGACAGTCCTACAGACAGACAGACATGTAGATATACAAAGCTAACAAATATTAATGTCAATGTGGAGAGCAAAAAAAAAATGAGGCAGCGTACCAGATGACGAATTGCCCTCTGCATGAATAATGAATGCCCAAAACGTATCCAACGAGCTCTTTCATTGGTGGGAACTCTGTCACGTGCTTTCATTTTTTTTTCACTGTTCGGCCATTGGAGTTTGTCGCTAGAGCAATAAGGCAATCAATTTGACGATGGTCCTTCCATTGTAAAACAGCTGAGATATGAGGGTACGTGTAGGGGTGGTCCCGACGGATTCCCAGATCCCTACGGACTCCCCTATAATGGGCGAGATGGTTACATCTTCACAATAAACTGTCCAGAATAAATGTCAGTACTCGAAAACCTTTGCCTCGACCAGATTAAAATCTTGCCAGTTCTACGATGCGGATAGTTCGTATAGGTTTAGGCATATTTATTTCAGTCAGAGTAGTTGGAATCGTTCTCTGTCCAACGAATCCAGTTAAGACCATAGTCATAAATAAATATAGACTGGAAACAGGAAGTAACTTTATGTAACTTGAAAAAATGTATATCTATTGAATTCGGATTTCCGAAATCTGACAAGTTGCACGATCTTCAGTCTTAGAGATTAAACAAAACTACACTGCCTCCTTATTTACTATATATATAGGTGTGTTTCATTGTGTATATAAAAAAGAAAGTTTAAAAAAGCACTTCATGGCGGAAATAGATATAAATACTTAACTTTTATACTACTCATGCTGTATAGTAAAGCGCACAAATTTGCAAATCACAAATTTTCCCTTCATAAAACTCTCTTATTGGCCAGTCTATATTTATTTATAACTATGGTAGAGATTCATTCCTTATTTTTAAAAAGCCCATTTTAAAAATAGATTTAAAAAAAAAAAAAAAAAAAAAAAAATTATAATTGAATGGAGATATTCATACCAGGGGCGGACTGGCTAAATGAGCTTTAGGGCAAAGGCCCGGTTGCTCGGTACCAAAAAGGTCTGGTTGCCAGGTACCCAAGGTCGGTAGGGCCGCTGAAAGGGCCGCATGAATGCCACTATGTATTAAGTTGTCAAAGGTTTTCTAATATTCTCTTAAAAAAGGGTCCTCTGAGCATCGTGTTTAACAGAAATCTCTCTACAGTGTAATACTAATTTAATAAAACAAATTTTCCGAAATAATGTAATAGCCTAGGTCCGTAGACAGTGATTCTAGTAGGATTTTAGGGCCTACAAACTTAGAGATTAAAAATCAACATAGGGCCTGATTGTATAAAAATGTCTTTGCCGATTTGGACACCCAGTCCGCCCCTGTTTCATACCAATGGTCATGCAGAGTAATCTGATCTTTGTTGATATAATTTGTACCTTTACCTCTACATATCCCTTAGTCTGTTGCACCGTTGGGGCACCACGCAAGATTTGTAGACCATATTCTCCATTCCTCCCTGTCTTTTGCCTTAGTTAGAACCTCTTTCAATGGCAGGCCGGTCCATTCTTTTAGGTTGTCTTCCCATCGTTTTCTCTGTCTGCCTCTTCTTCTTTTTCCTGGTCTTTATGAGCCCCGAAGACCTTGTAAAATGGTCATAGATTTTAAGCTTGCGTTTTTTTTACGATAGTTAGCAGGTCATCATGGGATCTGATCGCTGCAGTACTCCTGCCTCTGATCTCTTGGTTTGTAATGCGGTCTTCGAATGTGATGCCTAGGATCCTTCTGTAGGATTTTGATTCCATTGCTAGGATCCGCCTCTCTAGATCTGCAGTCAGCGTCCAAGACTCACAAGGTACAATTACACTTATTATAAGCTTTGTTTTTTTTTTAAAGTACTTTGTAATGTTAATTTTTTTTTTATTACAAAGCATATATCAACTCACTCTGTCTGGTATAAATCTTCTACAGTTATCTCTCTCACTTCGTATAAAATTGAAACGTTTTTACACAATAATTCATTGATGGTTATGAGTAGTTCAACACACAAAGAATTAACCAATTATATAGTTAATTAGGTGCAATTAATTAATAGTTTTATATATAGAAATAAAGAGGAGATACATTTCTCGGTATTGGTATAATGGCAGTAATTGTGCGGTTCTTTCCCTAATGTAATAAGCCTTTTAAAAAATTATTTTAATATATTTCACTTGTTTATAGTTTGTTTCCTTAACATCAGGTAATGACTTTGACCATGTGTTTAGCTACTTCTAGATAAATAATTTTACAATATTTTAACTATCAATTAAGGTTTTCACTCTGTGGCTAATTAGCTAGTAATTTTTTTCCTCAAAAGATATAGTCTCATACCCTTTTCAAGTTCTAGGAAAATGAAGTCTTTTTCAAAAATGCTTGAAAATTTTCTCCTCACCCATTTGTTCCCCAATAATATAATGAAAATGTAAGTTAATCGTTTAACATACTAATAATATTAGAAAAGTGAAACGTCATGTCTAGTTTAAATGTGTTCAACATCCATAATTATTCATATATATTTAAACTGTAACAAGAAACTATTTATATTGCATAAGAACAACATGAAATCAATTATTTCTTTTGATTGCAATATGATACACTATTCATCTTTGAGTATTTGTTAGTATTGGTAGTTTAATGTAGTTATGATTTCTGATGTATTTTATAGTTGTAATTAGTGAATTTGGAAGAACTACTATACATCTATCCACTAACTTGACTAATACACTCAGGGACAAAGCAAAAAAAAAAAAAAATATTCTATGCTCAGAGAATCATTCAACATATTTAAAATTTAAAAGATAGAATACTAAACAGGGACTACCTCAAGCATAGGCAAACCAAACAGTCACCCAGAGCTTCCGATTGTTGGGGTCCTCGAGCAAGAGGAAATAGCGTAGCTTGTTATTTTTTTGGAATACATTAAATTGGGTAATTTGAGCTTTTTTTCAGTTTATTATTATTTGGGGCCACCAAATTCACTTTGTGTCGGCCCTATGGCCTCAAAATATTCAAAGCCGGTTCTTTAATAATTAAACATTAATTTTGGCGCCATAAAATAAAGTGAGACGGTTGGAGTGCCATCAGAACCTAAAGACTGCAGTGTTGAACTTTATACAGTTTAAAGCGCAGACCCGTAACGTGGAAACGAGCTATTGGTCTAAACTACCCACAGGTTGGCAGGGGCGTAGCTAGGAATTCTCCATCGTTTGGGAGCCTGGGGGGCTTGACTTCTTTTGGGGCCTCTGCAGTTGCTTATCATCTAATTTTCAATGTAAAAAAACACTCATGTGGGGGGCCCCCTCAAGTGGGTGCCAGGGGGGATTTTCAAATTATCCCCTTTACTACCCCACCCTAGCTACGCCACTGACGATTGGTCTCGATCTAACAAACTGTGTAATATAAGAGTGCTTTAGATCCTTCCAAAACAAATTGAAGCAGCTGATGTTGATTTTTGTTGTTGTTGTTGTTGTTCATCATCATCGCTCCTTTGTGTTCCTTGTGGAACATAGGGCCTCGACAAAAACACGCCACTCTCCACGGTCTCTTGCAAGTTTTTTGATGGCTTCCCAGCTCTTTCCGGTTCTCTCGGCTTCCTCCAGTAAACTGCGTCGCCATGTTCGTTTTGGTCTTCCTCTTCGTCTTGTTCCCTGGGGGTTCCACTCTAAGGCCTGCCTAGCTCTGCTGCTGGTAACTTTTCTAAAGGTGTGACCAATCCATCTCCACTTCCTCTCCAAGATCTGCATCTCTATATTCTTCAGCCCACTCATCTCCCACAGTTTGGTATTTTCTACTTTGTCTTTGTTGTTGTTATTACAAAGCTTATATCAGCTCACTCTGTCTGTCTGTATGTCCGTCTGGTAAAACCTTCATACACGTTATTTCTCCCACACCCATTTTCGAATCAAGCTGAAACTTTAAACAATTATTCATTGTACCTAACAAAAAATGAATCAATGTTACAAAAATAACTGATTAGTCAATTAATTATTGATAATTAAATATTTTATTTTGATATTGAAAACTGAAAATAACTTTTACAATTTTAGATTCATTGTAAGTGTGGAGTATTTCCCCTTAGATAAGCTATATTTTTTTTTTTTAAAAAAGTATTTTTATTAGCGGCCCCCGTAAGGGGAAAAAGCCGCTATTAGGTTTGTGCAAAATGTCCGTCTGTCCATCTGTCACACTCAGGGCGCCGAAACTAGAAGAGATACGAAAAATATTTTTTCACCATTAAATGCGGCTTGAAAAGTTTAGGTGCAACGGCTACTTTTAGTTTTCTAAAAGCAAACCGTTTAATTTATAAAATTAATTATGCAAGCGATTTTTTAATAATAAAACACCAATTCTGAAACAATTACGTAAATCTAAGGGAGGAAATGTTACTATAAGAAATGTTTCGCACATATAGATATCACGCACATTTTTTTAAATGAACTTTTAGCAGCGGCTTTCGTGTACTAGCGTAAAGCCCGGAAATGACATGATTTTAAACTAATTTCTTAAAGTTTTAAAAAAAAATCTGATTTTTAAAAAAAAAATTGTTTAGTGCCCCCATTAGAATGAAACAAGCATATTTTTTTTTCCTTTTTGTCTGTTGGTTGGTCTGTCCGTCACGGTTAGAAAAAAACACTAATGGCTTTTGAAAATATGATTTAACCTTTACTGTTCTTTCAGAAATATTGTGATAGTTCAAAGATCGGAGCATACAGGAATTGGCAAGGGACTTAGAAGGAACATCCGAAACATCTTGCGAATAGGCGGATCTGACAGGGATCCGACTCCGTCGGGGACCGCCTCTGAGTTTGTGTATCACACAAACTCTGTAATCTTGTATTTTGATTGTTTTCATTGTTTTAACTTAGCCCAGCACAAGGGATTGCGTTGCCATACGCACGAAGCGGGGGAAAAAAGGGAATCTGGAGTTCTTGGACTAAAGAAGAAAAAAGCCGTTCTGTCCTTCCTGCTGCCTGAGAAGTCGATTGTGGACCTGGAGAGACACGGCGAAGGGAGTCGTTGGTCTGGATAAAGATTTGTTAGAAAAAACTGTTGGAACTAAAAGGGGCGTAGCTAGGAATTTTCCATCGTTTTGGGGCCCGGGGAGCTTGACCTCTTTGGGGGCCCCTGCATTTTGCATAATATTATATTTTTAAAGTAAAAAAAAACCTCATTTGTGGGCTTCACTCAAGTGGGGACCGGGGGATTTTCAAATTCTCCCCCCTCCTCCACCACCCTAGCTACGCCACCTGGAACTAAAGACTAGGCTCAAAATGTGAAGGATTGAAGCCACTGTATGTGTTTTCGTCTTTACTATACGATCTTTTACATTTAACCCTCGCTGAATTACCCTCTCGTTACCATCTCTCTCGTTACCCTCTCTCTCTCGTTACTCTCTCTCTCGTTACTCTCTCTCTCTCGTTACTCTCTCTCTCGTTACTCTCTCTCTCGTTACCCTCTCTCTCGCTACTCTCTCTCTCTCGTTACTCTCTCTCTCTCGTTACTCTCTCTCTCTCGTTACCCTCTCTCTCTCGTTACTCTCTCTCTCGTTACTCTCTCTCTCTCGTTA
>JADKLZ010026920.1:0-11039 GCA_021533235.1 Biomphalaria straminea | reverse complement strand
TTTTCACCCTACGTTGTCAAATGTTAGTTGATGAGGCTTTTTTTCACTCTACGTTGTCAAATGTTAGTTGATGAGGCTTTTTTTCACCCTACGTTGTTGATGAGGCTTTTTCAACTTTTATAGTTAAGTGTATTTAGGAAGAGTCTTTGACTTATTCTTTGGTCTTAAGTGATATTCCTTATTATGAAATTACAGAAATACATTTTTATCTGATATGACCAACTAAAACAAAGGAGGGAATGTGTAGCCAACACAAATTTCAACAGAGCAAAATACCAATCAACAGATCAACATACCAATCAACAGATCAACATACCAATCAACAGATCAACATATCAATCAACAAATCAAAATATCAATCTACAGATCAACATACCAATCAGCAGATCAACATACCAGTCAAAAGATCAACATACCAATCAGCAGATCAACATACCAATCAAAAGATCAACATACCAATCAACATATCAACATATCAATCAACAGATCAACTTATGAATCAACAGATCAAAATATCAATCAACAGATCAACATACCAATCAGCAGATCAACATACCAATCAAAAGATCAACATACCAATCAACAGATCAACATACCAATCCATAGATCAACATACCAATCAACAGATCAACATACCAATCGTCTATCTATTGCACGGGATTATCGCCATTTTCCTCGCAAAAAAAGTATGCACAATCATCTTGAGAGAAGCGATAAAGTTATACAAGTGTCTTAGCAAAGCTCCTAAACAAGACGTTATAGTTAATTTATTGATTGATTCATCTGGATACAAAGTTCAGAAGATTGGAATCATTGTTTAGACATTTTATCATAGATCGTGTACTTTTAGATCATCTATATATATAATCCTCAAAGAATTAGGTCAGACAACAACAACAACAACGAGTAAATAGGGAAGATCCCATGGCGTACGCACCACGGTGTGCATGGACCCAATCCGCACCGCACTATTTCATTCACAAAATAGCATAGACATAAAGAAATCAATAGACTTGGGAAAAGGAAGTAACTTCGTGAAAACACATGTATATATATATATCTACTATTGAATTACAAAAAGATTTCAATAATTTCCGGAGATTTCCAGGACTTTTTCGTAGGTCTATATTTAATAACATTTCAGGAGATATCGCAGGGGCTCCTGGTAAATCAAGAGGCAGCGGGAAATCTGTTATATGTTATAAAATGGTTTAATTTAATAATTTATACATCTAAAATCTGTTCCTAGATCTAGATCTAGATCTAAAACTCGAATTCAACTCTAAGAAGATTATGGAACTTCTCTTCGCAAGTATAGTTTTATGCTTTAGCACATGAACATACTAATTATAGTCCATTTAATCAAATTAACATTCAAATTTGTTTTTCTTAAGCATTGTTACATGAGTGCAGCTATATTCTTAATATCGCGTAAATTAAGGTCAATTAGCCATTTTTTTTTTATCTCCATTGATAGTATTTTTCATTCATGAATTCACGCATTTTTACTTATAACAAGCAAATGGGAAGATCCCATAGCGTACGCACCACGGTGTGAATGGGAAATAATATATCCAAATCCGCACTATTTTCATTCACAAAATAGCATAGCATATTTTTTTTTAATTTAAAAAGATTTTAATAATGTCCGGAAATTTCCAGAACTTTTTCGACCGGCGGCATAGCATTTAATAACATTTTTTCAGGAGATTTCCAGGGTGCTCCTGGTAAATCAAGAGGCCGCGGGAAATCTGTTATGTTTTATAAAATGGTTCAATTTAATCATTTATATACCTAAAAAATTAGCACGGGTCCAAAGAAAGTTCGGGACCCACTGTGGTCGCATATGTTGCAGTGCCTAAGGCCTGCCCTGGAAAATAGCGGCGTATGCTATGCCGCCGGTCGACTAGTACCGATTACACCGCTATGAAAACGCAAGGAAACACACACATACAAACACACATACATCAGCGAACGAAGGGAACTTAAAAAATAGTCTATTGATAGTCTAATAATAGAAGCCATCTCAAAAGTCTTTCCAGTTGAGACCCCAAAAAAATCTCCAACTTAGCTTACTCTCATAACATGATTGCCCTAAAATGTCCTAATTATTAATTATTTTCGCAATTAATTATACGCGGAGAATGCGATGTGACAGAGGAGCGGCAGGGGGAGGGGAGGGGGGCAGAGTGCGATCGTACTCTGAAGTGCTCTCCCTAAAATGTCAAAATACTTTAAACTCTAATTGCAGACCAGCTGCTTGCTGGCATACTACGTCACATGCAAGGGGAGAGAAATTATAGTGAACTAGGATCATTATCGCCCATTAAAATGGCATGTGCATCATACTATACGGCCTACAATGCTGGCCTATATATTAATAATATTATAGTGAACCACATTTCTGATCGTTTTCATTGTTTGTTTTTTTCCGATACTATTTTTGTACAGTGAGACACTAGACTTTGACTAGTCAAGATCAAATGTGCCAGAAAGACTTGCAAACAAATTGCTAAAAGAATTGCGCCATACTAACATCTTTGAGAAAAAAATGCGTTTGTGACGTTTAGGGCGTGATGAACTAAATGCTACTAGCAGTTTTAAACCCGTACAAGTGAGGTTAAATTTAGGAATGTCTGACCTTTAAAGCTATTTTCTTTTCTTATATAATGTATGCTATAAAGGTGTATTAGCATTGGTGACTCGGTCAATTGAACATCTTGCAAAAAAAAAAGGTAGTTACTTGTGAAGCCACTACAAAGCTGCAATGTGGTATCTGTCTTTAAAGAGACACTTATATTTACAATAATATTGACAGTAGTCAGATTAAATTAGCTGTTCGAGAGTTTACAAATGTTGCCGAAAGTTCCATTATTCGATGTGTACATTTTTCAAGTGTTTAGAATAGATTTTAACATAAATCAAATAGATAGATAGATAGACAGACAGACTGAAAGTCAGAAAGACAGACAGACAGACAGACAGACAGATAGATAGATAGATAGATAGATAGATAGATAGATAGATAGATAGATTCTTTAATTCATTCTTTCATTAATTATTTACCAAATCGTCATTCTAAAGGAGTTAAGTGATGACGTATTTTTCTCCTACATTCTTCATTAACATATTTTTTTATATGAACTGTTCCTTAATTGATATCTCTATTGCAAAGTTATTTATTAAATGATATTTCGAATTTTTTATACACATTTGGCATTTCTTATTGAAAGGGGTGCTTTTTCTATATTTTGTTTTCTTAATTAACAGTGTTTAATGCACATGCAACCGGAAATAACAAACCCCTCATTGATAGAATGCACCACATGACTTTTAAAAATTCGGATAAAAAAAGGTTATACAAATATTTAAAAAATATTGTTTTCCTAAATACTGATGGCAATTTGTTAAAGACATAAGACCCACCATTTGCTGGGAACTTTTTTGTTTTGTTTTTGTTAGTCTAGAATTATATACAAAAAAAAGGTGTTAGTCAAAACAAAATGGCCAATGAAACCTGCACATGACGTCATTATACGTCATCGTTTGTTGTTCTTTAAGTTCATATCGTCTGCAAGTCACTTCTGTTGCTTTTTTTTTTACCTGTGGAATTTTTTTTCTTCAAAAGACCGTGAAGCAGTGATGAGGTGTTCATGAGGTAATTTTGATTGTAAATGAGTTGTTCAAGCCAGGTGCTCAGTTTCACTTTATCTCATGCATGCGACTATGCATGGGGGATTCTGAGTCGAGCAATGTTGAGCACAGATAGTCGCTTATCTCAGATTGTCATCTAGGGCTAAAAAAAACTATTAATAGTTTAATTTTTTTTCTTTTTTTTTTTGCGGTGTATAAATTGAATAGAGTAAAAGATAAACTTTGCTTTTCAAAAGTTAAATGATCCTTTTCATGCATTTTTTAGCAGCTAAGATTTTTTTTATTATTTAGTTGGCAATTTAGTGTCATTGACCATGATTTATTTATATTTTATATTTTTATATGCTTGTGAGTCTTGAACGCTGATTGTAGAGCTAGAGAGGAGGATCCTAGCAATGGAATTGAGATGCTACAGAATGATCTTAGGTATTACATTTAAAGAACAAATCACAAACCACGAGATTAGAGACTCCAGCGATTGGACCCCATGATGACCCGCTAACTATTGTAAAAATAAAACGCAAGCTCAAAATCTATGGCCACATTACAAGATCTTCGGGGCTGGCAAAGACCTTCCTTCAGGGAACAGAGCAAGGAAAAAGAAGAAGAGGCAAACAGATAAGACCGATGGGAGGACAACATAAAAGAATGGACGGGCCTGCCATTGAAAGAAGTTCTAAACAAGGCAAAAGACAGGGAGGAAATGGTGAAAGACGGTCGACGAGTCTTGCTTGGCGCCCCAACTGTTTAACACACTAAGAGATAGGCAAAGGTAAAGGAATGGACATTGTTTATCGTGAATATTCAAACTTTTGAAAAGATTTTTATTTCTGGTAAGTTAATTCAAAGAAACGTGTGAAAAACATGCACTTAATAACAAATCAGATTTGTGCTCGAGTGAGAATAGACTATGTATTGTAATAATATAAGTGACAAGGCAAACTCAACGAGACATATATTTATTGACAAGACATCACAGGACACAAGATAACATCTCCATTACACTACAGTGTCTTTAATTCCACTTCTAGCCTTAGGCGGAAGTCGTTACTCTCCTCTTGTAAACATTGTCTTCTAGTCCGTTCACTAGAGGTGCTAGCCAGACTTGCGATGCGCAATGGCGAGGTCGTAACATTGCCCCCGTCTTAACACTTTTCGTCCCGAAAAGAAAAACACTGCAGCTGAGGTTTGACAGTTCAGGGGGAGGTCGATCAGTGGGAGCCACAGGCGGTAGGGTGCCTGTTGCCCACGAATCCATCTGCCCAGTTTTCCGCAGCCGTCGCTTTCTCTTTCTCCAGTTGACCAGGCTGTTGTTGAGACGATGGCGTGGCCGTTTGACACTCAACGAGATAGTGTCGAGCACTGTTTTCTTCAGCACAGCCGTTGATCGGACACGCCGTTTCAGCGGACCCTCCCAACAGACTTCTATGATGAGACCTGTAGGTTCACATGCAGCTACGTTGTAGACAAAGGCCAATGCACCGCAGTCATTTTCATCCAACAGTCTCACATCCAGGAGATAGGTCTCTTCAAGTTCAAGTGGAAGATGTCTTCCTCTGGACAGCTCCAATGTAGAGTGGGTTGACTGACATTCATTTATGCCAATGTCAATGATGATGGCAGAGGTACACATGTCCTCTTGATGGTTTTCTTGGCATCCACATTCCCCGTGTAATGCGCCACACGCACAGTTCATGCTCAAGTTCTGGATGCAGTTGTCGAGCCTCACATTTTCTTCATGAGCACCGGCAGATAGGCAGAGGTCTTTAAGGTCTATAGTAATAGGCTTAGACGCAGACCAAACGTTGTCTTGATCTGTCCGGCTCATACAGGTACTGGTAACAGGTGCAACAGGAACAAACGCTTCGGGCACATAACAGACTTCAGTTTCTTGTGCAACAGGAACAAACGCTTCGGGCACATAACAGACTTCAGTTTCTTCATATCTCTCTTTCCGTTCGAGATCGTCGCAGAAATCGTTGTCACGTTTCTCGTCTTTAAAGTCACAACCACAAGACTCGCCCACAACACAGACACAGACGGCGCTCAAATCCCCAGAGTCTCCGTCACCACTGTTTGTGAAACCACAGTCCTGACCATGCAACTTCTTCCCCAACGAGTCCACAGGCAACGGCTCCCTCATCAACGAGCTTATTCCTCCTTTTACTTGCGACTGAATGTCATCAATTTGGTCTATTTGGCCTTCTACTTGTGAGACCATTTCGTCTATCTTGTTCCCCATACTGTTCATTTGTTCAAACCTTGCAACAATACCTTCATGCATCTTGCCAATGAGCTCATAAATATCGGGCTCTATTTCAAACAAGTATGTCTCCGGATCTTCGTCCCAATCCACCAAGGCTTGCCGGAGACGAGCTGTAAGCACCTCCTTGGTACCACCAAGCTTCTCATATCGATCACGGAGTTCCTTTCTAAGCTCTTTAACTGAGAGTTGGTCTAAAGTTTTCAACGATGTCATTGTGTTTAAATCCTACCTGGTCTCGTTGAGTTGCCTATAAAATCCTCACTACTGACACCATTGTAATAATATAAGTGACAAGGCAAACTCAACGAGACATATATTTATTGACAAGACATCACAGGACACAAGATAACATCTCCATTACACTACAGTGTCTTTAATTCCACTTCTAGCCTTAGGCGGAAGTCGTTACTCTCCTCTTGTAAACATTGTCTTCTAGTCCGTTCACTAGAGGTGCTAGCCAGACTTGCGATGCGCAATGGCGAGGTCGTAACAGTATGTTTAGTACTTGTACTAGGATAAGCTGAGAGTAATAGTGTGCCAAAGTTATGAAATGCCTACTAAATATAGATCAAGAAGTATATAAAAAAAGAGTTGGTATGTTATCAAGTTCAGTTTAAAGTCTGTTTGAAACATGTCGTGAACACTCCTAGCTCGAGGTGATGAAGCGAAGACATCAACAGATGGCGGCGAGGCTTCAACATATTCGGTTCAAGAAATTTTTTTATTTATTTTTAAGATTTTTTTTTCTTCTTTTATTTTTCATCATTAGTGCGCGGCTTCATTTAAAGTTCATGAGATTGAGACTTCATTACAATGCTTATATCAACTCACTCTGTATAGTAAAAAAGTGTGTACACTTTATTTATTTCCACACCCAATCTTGGATTAAGCTGAAATTTCGCTTAATTATTTCTTTTACCTGACTACACAAGAATCTCTAAAAAAAAACAACAAATTAGTTAATAAACATTGGTAATTAATTTATTTGCTTGGTATCTTGAACAACGGAAATAAATAGTTCTTGACTGAGGTGGTGAAAGTTGAATAAGTTCCCTTTAGGAATCTTGAGCCCCGAGTCAACATTTTCAAACGATCATGTAAACAAGATTCGTCCCCCCCCCCTTTCACTACTGGTTCAGACGAGGGATAGAAATAGCGCATTGAGAAAGCTAGAAGCTAATTGTCATATATGCAATTCTAAGTTTATCTATGTATTTCATAATTTAGTAAGGCCACTTATACAAATATAAAATCTGGGTTTTTAACAGTACCTCTTACTCCGGTTTAACCCAGGGACTTCCCCTTCGGGAATCCCAGCGGCCATCTTAGAATGTTCGAGAATTTTACGTCACGACTCTTAGTGAAATCTGATTGGTTGGTTTGGATAAAGAGACGCTTCGAAGGCGGGCAAAAGCTTGGTCTGGTCAGTCGCTCTTTGATTCAGCTACGAGTCAGTCATGTATTTGTGGATCTAATATTTTTTACATAGGAAGTATGTATTTATTCAACTACAAGTTTTATTAATATTTATTTGTACATAGCTGTACATATGTTGGATTTAAATAAAGGTTCCTGTATTTTATTATCAAAGTATTACTCAAGTGAATCCTAGATCGTCTTCGTCGTAATTATTCAAATAATACAATCCCCGGCGCTATTGTGACACTAATTAAAAACAATAAGTCAAAATATTTCTATTTTTTAGCGGCCCCCGAAAGGGGAAAAGACGCTATTAGTTTTGTGTGGCCTGTCTGTCCGTCTGTCTGTCTGTCTGTCCGTCTGTCCGTCCGTCCCGTTTAGTGCTCAGAAAGTAGAAGAGAAAATGAAAATCTGACATCACGATAATATAGAGCATTCAAAGTTCTGATGCAACGGCTACTTTTTTTTTTCTAAATGCTCAAAATCTAATTTTTAAAAATATTTTATGCAAACAGTATTTAAAGAGAAAAAACCTAATTAGTATGCAATATAAATGAAACCTACTTTAAGACAATTAATAATCTAATATACTGCACATGTTTTCACATTTTTTTTGTTCCAACATACGAGTAACATACCAGTATTTACTCGTAAAGTAATCAACTCATAAAACAAGTGTGGCAATTGCCTTGAACATCGGCTTTACAAGGCTAACGTTGAGAGATCAAAGCACGGAAGATGTATATTAGTTTTGTGTGGCCTGTCTGTCCGTCTGTCTGTCTGTCTGTCCGTCCGTTGAGAGATCAAAGCGGATCTGACAGGGATCCGACTCCGACGGGGGCCGCCTCTGAGTTTGTGTATCACACAAACTCTCTTTGTAATCTTGTTATGTTTTACATATTTCAGGGAGAAACAGCATATTGACGGCATATTGCAAAAATAAATGGAAGCTATATATTTCTTGCTTAAAATTATTTGCGTGTCTCTTGCAGGCAACAAAAGTTTTCTAGTTAACATTGAATGGGGTCTGCTGGTTTGATTTGGCAAGATGTCATTCAAAATGTACTTTTAGGTCATTTTAGAAGACAAAAAAGTTAACCTTTAGGCTCAAAGAGGAGAGATTTTTTAATTGTTCGTCTTTTATGTTTGTATGTAGCTGATGAAGGCCTCGTGGTCCAAATGTCCTTCCTTGGTGCTGAATGTGGCAGTGTCACCCTGATGTATGACTGTTTTATATTACACGCAGTCGTTCACCTCGGTAGTAATGGATGATTTTATTTATTCAGAATTTCAAGAGTTGGTGGAGGAAGCAGAACATCATATCATATGAGTACTTTCAGACCGTAGATCTGAGTCGAGAGAGAAGATTAAAGAGTTATACTAGAGTAATTTAACTGTATATCAACCTTTATCTGTCAAAATAGCAACAATCTTCTATAGAATTAATGCATATGAAAACTGATTCTCAAATTTTCACTAGTCCCATTTGCAGGTTGTTTCTCGGCACTAAACAAAATAAACATTTCTTTAAATAATAATTTCAAAGGTAATGTACGTTTTAAAGTTATAAGAACATAATGCCAAGAGCCGGCTTTAAAATAGTGAGGCCTTGTGGCTTGTGCCAATTGCTAATGGAGCCGTTGTATTTAGCTTAATGTATCGTTTTTATGTAAATCTTGGGTTTAAAAAAAAAGGGAAGTGGATGGTGAGTGGTAAAACGTTTAACCTCTGAACCAAGGAGTCCCGAGTACGAATACTGGGAAAGTCCCGAGTACGAATACTGGGAAAGTCCCGAGTACGAAAACTGGGAAAGTCCCGAGTACGAATACTGGGAAAGTCCCGAGTACGAATACTGGGGAAGACTGGGAACTTTAATTTCGAGATCTTAAGGGCGCCACTAAGTCCACTAAACTCTAATGGGCACCTGCCATTAGTTAGGGTTGTGCTTGCGACGTGACACCCTTGTTAACCGTCGTCCACAGAAACAGATGACGTAAACATCATCTGCCCTATAGATCGCAAGGTATGAAAAGGGCCACTTTACTTATTTTACTTTGCTAAAAATAAAATCGCTAGCCACTTTTCAAGTCCATTACGACACCATATGGGGGTAGCAGATTAAGCACGTCCCTAAATTCGGCCCTGAATGTGTTCATAAGAAGTAGCGTTATCCCAGTTGAACGTGTTCATTCAAAGTCTTTATTCGACTTCATTCATATGGATATCTCAAGACTAACTTTGTATGTGTGTGCGTGCGTGTGTTTGTGTGTGTGTGTGTGTGTATTCACCTATTTAAACAAAATATTTTGCTTTGGTGCGTGAGTTGTTATAAAACACCAATGATTTATCGTCTATCAAAACAAAGATTTTTTTAAGAGACAATAAAAATGGACCTCATTCACCAATTGTAAACAAACAACATTTAGCCTCGTGATAATATTGATAAAACAATGAAACAAAAAACGTATCACGTAACAGCCTTTATGGATTACACAATTTGTATAGAAGATATACATAATCACATGGCTAAATGTGATGATTGGTGAATGAGGTCCATTGATTTATTTTTTTCTTGTGTCGCTGCGTTGCCAACAGATTTAGAACCTTTGTTTTCCCTGAGCATACAAAGACGTTTGGTGCTTGCGAGTGATAAGAGCCACAAAAATAAAATTGATTGCGTAAAATCTGCTTTTCCTTTTCCTCTAGCCAAAGCTCTCCAGAGCAGCCATTTTTCATTTGAAGCCTTTGTTTGCCTGTCGCCATTTCGTGTAGCTTTCCAGAAAAGAAGACACGAAAATCAATCTAATTATAGCTTTTCATTTGATCATTATCGTCTGGTTCTTACATCCTTTTTTTTTTCCTTCCGTTGAGTGATCTGTCGCTGAAATCTGAGCAGACGAACATGGCGGTAGGTGACAGGCAGCCTTTTGACGAAAGCAGACGACAAAGTATCGTTGACATCGATACGATTACTTTTTTGTCGATACCATCCTGTCCTTTTTTATTTTCTTTTAATGTTTTTTTTTAAACTTCAATTTTTGTTTTATTTATTTATGCATGTAGCCTACTTAAACTTGGCATATGAATACATGTATGTGGCCAGAACAATGTCCAAGCGCCTTTACTTTCCCCAGCTATTATCTGGTACCCATTAGAGCTGGTAGACTAGAAACAAAAAATCCCAGTCTTCACCAGGATTGGAAACCGGGATCCCTGGTTCGAAAGCCAAGCTCCTTACCACTCAACCCCTTGCGCCTCCAAATAAAAAAAAAAAAACATCAACAAAAATAAACGTAGACTATGTAAAAAAAAAATATTTCTGAAATCGAAGATCATAGCATAAAAATTTCTTTTACAAATGAAACCAATTTTCTTGCGACCAGTCTTGTGACCTTTCTAGGTCTTTTGTACGTAAAAGCACAAGCCTGTTTTAAAATATGGCCTCTTGTGTTAATGCAGTTGTTGTTTTGTTTTTTTTGCACATTTATTTATAAAGAAGCAAGAGTCCTGAAAAAAAGTTTCCCTTTCAGACGGTTCGATCTAGATTTTTTTTTTCTATAGGGCGAATGTTAAGCTCATCTTGTTTTGTTTTTTTTTTTTGGCCAAAGGTTAACGAGCAGGGTGTTATGTTATGACCAACCGTCTTTACTTTCACCAGCTTAAGTCAGGTTCCCATTAGAGATGGGTGGAGTTAGGGGTG